>CAWUFW010004217.1:0-155000 GCA_963921515.1 Calotriton arnoldi
GAGGTCCTGAATAGAAGGATCTAAGTCTGGCTAAGTCGAAAACAGTGAAACATCAGCAAAAAGTGGGGGTAACTATAAGAAGCAGATCCTACTCTCCTACAGCGAGGATTATAAGGGATGCACCCGCCACTACCCCCATACACGAGATTTACATGTTAGACGGAACTACAGTTAATACGCAATTAGACATCAATACGGCCTTCAGGAGATATTATGAGGTACTGCACGCACCACCCGCACAGTTCCAGGAGGAGGAGACTGTAAGCTTCCTCGATAGACTAGAGTTCCCCCAGCTTCTGGAAGCACATAAAAAAGAGCTAGCAGCTCCCATAACCAAAACTGAAATTAGATCGGCAATTAAAGATCTCCCACGAAATAAAACCCCGGGGCTGGATGGACTACCGGTAGTGTTTTATGAGAATTTTTCGTCACTATTAGTCCCCCACCTAGAAAGATTATACCAAGCAGCGCTAGAAACAGGCTCCCTTCCCCCACTACATGGCAGGCGTTGGTTGTATCCCTCCCGAAGCCTGACAGGAACCCCACAGACATGTCAGGATACCGTCCCCTTTCCTTATTGAATACCGACTATAAAATTTTAAGCAAAATCTTAGCTCGTAGACTACTTCACTACTTACCGCGGTTGATACACATAGACCAATGTGGCTTTGTGCCCGGCCGGAGCACCTCCCTTAACACCAGGTGTTTACACCAGGTACTAACCTCTGCTTCGGCGGACAGCGTTGGGGTGGGCTGTATCTCCCTAGACCTGAAACAGGCGTTTGATACTCTGCACTGGAGCTACATGCTGCGAGCCCTTTCACAGTTTGGGATACCACACGAGAATGTGAACTGGGTTAGGCTGCCGTACACGGATCCCACGGCACGGGCCCGCACTGGGGCCCACATCTCACCGACCTACCCGGTAGCTAGAGGCACGCATCAGGGATGGCCCCTGCTGTTTGTATTAGCGCTCAAACCCTTGGCCATTAAGATACGCACGGTCGCAGCACACAGAGGTATTAAGATAGGGACTACCACTCATATTCTCTCCGCTTATGCGGATGACATAATACTCTACCCTAACAATCTTAAGGGTGACCACAAACCCATGCCTAAGGTGTTTCAACATTTTCAAGTACTCTCAGGCCTATCTATCTATCTATCTATCTATCTATCTATCTATCTATCTATCTATCTATCTATCTATCAGTGATCCAAATCGTATGCTTATTATTTCAATGACACGGCACGGCTAGAGCCCATCCACTTTGGCCACTGGACGTTCCCTATTGCGCCCGTCACATTCAAATACCTTGGCACACAAATATACATGGAGGCACGGGATCTGTTGGACGGCAATCTGGGCCGTGCCATTAAAGCACTAAAAACCCAAATAGCATTCTGGACCTCCCTGCTGCTTTCTGGGTGGGGAGAGTGGCTATTTCTAAAATGGTCATGCTCCCTAGACTGCTCTACTTTTTTACTAATTTACCAATAATAATCCCGGCACACATCTTTAAAACATTAAACATACTTTTATTGGAGTTAATATGGGGTAAGGGTCGTAGGAGAGTGGGACTCTCGAAAATTCAGCTAGGCCCAGACCGGGGGGGGCCTGGGTGTTCCGGATTTCAAGGCATATTGTTATGCGAGCCAACTCCAGTGGCTCTCATACTGGATTGCAGGGCACCATTTGCAGGAGATAGGGATGTCGCAAAGAACAAGGGAAAGAGGTGCGCTCCACACCCTGCTGCTGCCGAGAGGACGGCCCCTGTTGGCAGCACCTCCTCTGTTAAAAGTGGCTCTGTCATACTGGAAGAAAGCTATCCACTATGCTAATGGTCTACTTCCTTACGCTCCTAGCATTCCAATGCTGGGTATCCCCACACTGTCCAGAATAGTCACTACCAGATGTCTTTCCAAATGGTCGGACGAGGGAGTGAATACAATTGGGATACTGTTCGCTGACAACATGCTAATGGACCACAAGACTTTTGTCAGGGAACAAGGGGTCCCCAATTCCCTGTATATCCTCCACGCTAGCCTTAGCAGATATGTGAAAAGTACATGGGCACCAGCTGTAAGGAGCCCCCGATGCATGATTTAGTGCACATGCTATACCTCATGGGCAATGGGGGACACTTAACCAGGTGGCTATACAGAGGTATCCGATCCCACGCGGCAATCCTACTCCAGGCACTTAGAGACAAATGGAATGTGGATGTCGGACGTGAACTATCAGACAAAGAATGGGAGCGAACACTGGAACACCCCAAGAAAGTATCCCGTAACCCCAAGTTTAAACTTATTCAATACATGTTATTACATAGGGCGTATTTGACTCCGCACAGATTGAGCAAGATGTTCCCGGACACAGCAGACCTATGTCCTAGATGCCACACCCAAACCGCTGACTTATTACACATGATATGGACATGTCCACAACTGGTCCCGTTCTGGACAACTGTGCTTAAAATCCTAGGTGAAGTGGCGCCTGTTGTGGGGGGTGATACAATTGACTATTGCATTCTGGGGTTGTGTAAAAAACACAAGAAGCAGGGAGGACAATCTAGGTTTGCCAACCTGGCGTTAATCTTGACGAAACGGTCGATCACGATGCGATGGAAAGCGGCGCTGCCCCCGACGGCTCTAGCATGGCATAGTGAAGTTGTCCAATGGGGCAGAGCTGAAAGTATGGAAATTAGGAGGGAGGAAAATAGAGGATTGCGAAAGAATCTGATTTCGCTGGAGTGGGATGCGATGTTAGAACTGTTTATTTCCACTGAACCTTTGTTGCACTGAGACTCTGTAATTCTACTAGCCTACTTAGGAAACTTATGGGCGTAACCAAGTAACAGATCCCACACAAACTCTATAGAGCTGTGATATGTAAACCTAAAGGCCTAGTACCTGGGACACTTTGCTAGAAACTGACTTGTCCTCAGTCCAATGGTCTCGGTTAACTATGCAGTGAGTCTGGGGTAGGGAGGGGGGTGGATTTTCTCCAGTTATTTGTACGGGGAGAGGGGAGGGTATTTCTTTGTTGGCTATAGACTATTCAATTGTATAGATTGCCTCTGCAACTGTAGAATACGGCTCTGTTATCACTGCTACTTACTCAAATGTACCTGTTGTTGGGAATCTGCAAGCAGTAATGGTAATCCGGTAACCACAATGTGCTGATCTTATACGATTCTGGTACTGTAACATTCATGCCATCTTGGTTTGTTATTCTTAAAATCAATAAAATATGTTTAAAACAAAAAAATACCTGCAGAGTGGAGCTCCTTCTGTTACCCAATGGAGTCTGCAGTTATTTGACACCATTGCGAGTCCCAGGGATACCCCAATCTTCTTTAGAGATTTGTCTGATCTCACCGGTAAGAGCAGTGAAGCGTCACTTATCAACCCTGCTTCTACCATTGATCAGGGAGTTTTGTTGGCTTTCCTAACCATATTCAGCAGAAACAAACAGCTTAGTGTGTGAATAAACATTTGCCATTTTGTGAAATTTCTAGCAAAAAGTCAAAACAGGATTTGTGTAGCTTAATACTCAAAGGTCCGGATTGAACTCCAAACAATTGTGAAACTGTCTGCAATAATGTTCTGAGCCTAGCAGGGTGGCACCTAACCACTGTTACAGGATTAAAGGAAAAAACAGAAGTCTCATGCATCAAGGACCATTTATGTCCATTGAGTACTACTCCTTCTTGCCTTTACATGTCTGGTTGGAGATTTTTGACAGTCTCCTCTAACCCAGGTAGCCAAAAACAAATGCACGTTATCTGATGTCTTAGGGAATGGTTGGGTAAAAGGAACAACAAGAGAGAAATAACATCTGTCTTCTCTTTCAGATCTCCCTCCCCACTATTCCTTTCCCCAATACCCTTTCCCTCGCCAGGCTACTCCAATAGTCTGTACCATTAAGTTATTCAGACTTAAGGGGTGTGGCCAAAGAGGCCAAGATGGCAGTCGAATCTTAATAGAGCTCCTGACGCCCAACTGTAATTGCCCGGCATCCTGCCTGACAACACCAGTCAGAACCCCTCCTTTTGACTCTGCTGAGACATGGTGTGCACCCTCTGTGCCTTCTTTCTGACAGGCGGACTGGCAGGGACTGTGCGGCACGGCATGCACGTTGAGCGAGGAGCGACCAAGATGGCGACTGCTGCATTGCTATTCAGCAGCTGGTGAGTGAGCTCTTGGAACTCCCGGGCCCGCCTGATGAACCTGAGGTTAATTGCTGGCTGCCTGTATATATGCTGTGAAGAGAGACACCCCTGAAAGGGGCCATCGCGGAGCCAGTGGAACTAGGTCAAGCTTCGGTGCAGCTTGACCGCTGTCGTGGACGAGGTATATCGAGTGGGCCTCCCGACTACTCGTGCAGCGGGTGCTGCAATCGCATCATGTAGAGGTAGGAGACCCAAACTGTGTTCTCTGCTGGGCCCCCCTATCCTGGCTTTTCAATAAGATAGATGGTCATACGGTGCCGCCAGACCATCCAACATTTAGGACAGTGCCTGCTCAACTAACGGACTGGCCTAGAAGGCACCTACTGTACGGCGGCCACCTACAGGTCGATTTTCAGGACCTGCTTAGCCAGTGAATGCGGTGCTATTAGAAGGACTGCTCTGGGGGTTTGACAACTGGATATTGCAGGGCCAGTTAGACTGTGGGGGAGAGGTATGTGGTTGCACCCTGATTGGCTGGGGGACCTAGTGTGGACAATGAGCTATTGTGGGGGGTGCCTGATGGTGATGAGCGTGGTGCACCCCCTGGGGCGCTTCAGGCCCCTGCTACCTGCCAACCCACTGGACTCGCCTCCCTCAGGTGGACCCCCCTATGCGGTGAAAGCATTGTGTCCCTTGACTGACACTCTTCAGCTAGACTGTGTGGTTCCCCCTGAGTATCTTGGAGATTCGTCTCCTGAAGTGTATTCACTCACACAACTACTGCTCCCCACGATTACTGCTGTTGGCTGGAGGAGGCTGAAGGGACCCCTGCCTGCGACTTGGCCACTCTTTGCCCAAACATCTCTCCCTGTATAATGCTGTAACCTTCCCCCTGAGGGGTCCCCCAGACTACCACCCGCTGACTGCTCGTGCTGCCCTTGGGCAAGCGGGTCGGCAGCACATGACCCTACAGCTACTTGGCTGTCCAGTCTCACTTTTGCTGTGACCGTGCGGGGGACCACCCTGGTATCTGGAACCAGCCCACAGAGCTTGGTGGAGCAGGCTGTTCATGCTGGCCTGGGGCAGTCAAGCCAGCTCTCTGATTCTTTTCGATCTGTCTTGCCAATCCCCTTGTAACCGAAGATGGGCCGTGATAAACCCCCACAATCGAAGGTAGTCCAAACTAAAATGGACCAGTACACCACCGCAGTAACTGACAATAGGACCGCTGCGGTAGAGTCTCCGTCGATACCCCTGGCCCAGCCCCCTATAGACCTCCCAGACATCCTTAAAGTGATCCTATTGTATACCCTTGGTGTATTTCATAATGATGTGTGGTTTCCTTTATCTGCACAGGGTACATATGTTATTGCTGGATTATTCAGTTATCAAGAACTTCAAGGAAATTTCTTATGTACGATCTCTTGCATCTCTTCTGCTCATATTTCTTTTCTATTCTTTCCTTTCCTCAACTTTCTTCTCTCTTTCAGGAACGATTGTTAGAAGTATTTTTCAGGTTTAAAATATGTGCAGCCAATGTATCTTTGATATTCCAATGTCGACCTTTTGAAGCACATACAACATGTCCTTACCTTATCATTGTTACACACCCATGTGTTGGTTCTCTCATTTGAAATTAAAAGTGATCCAAGATTCCAGGGAGGAAATTGAGTCCAAAGTAGAGGGCGTCTGCATCAACCTCTCCCTTATGCAAGAGGAAATCTGTAAGGTGGCGGAAAGAGTTACTGAAGCCGAGGCATGGATCTCAATGACTGAAGATGACATTGGGACTCTCAAATATCAGGTCGCCCAACTGCTGTCCAGAGTGGCGGTTCTCTGTGAGCAGGCAGAAGACGCTGAGATTCGCTCAAGGTAAAATAATCTGCACCTGATTGGCTTACTGGAAGGGATTAAGGGTTCCTGGATTAAGGATCTTCTGGAGGAATGGCTCTGGTCCTGCGTTCCAGCTGATAAGCTATCCCGCTGCTTCGTGGTGGAGCGGGCACACCAAGCCCTGACCAAAGACACCGCCTGGGGGCCTCTCCTCATCCTGTGATAGCACACATCCTTAACCACTGGGGACCGAGATGCCATCCTCCCAGAGTCCCGGACTCATCCCGACTTGAGAGACTCCAATGCAAAAATGTGTCTCTTTCCAGATTACACCAAGGCAGCCCAGCAGCGCCGTCACTCGTTTGAGGAGGTCAAACCAAAACTCTGGGCACTTAACATCCGTTACATGCTCCTCTTTCCAGTCTGGCTAAAAACCTTGTTTGTTTCTTCCACCTACTTTTTTGACAGCCCTGTGTGGACCAGGGAATGACCACTGCATGTGCTGGGTTCTGAACGAGGGAGCACCAGCTACTTCTTCCTGCTCAGGTGCCTCACAGAAGATGGACCAGATCCCGCAAGACGGGACAGACACCGGGCAGCTGACAAACCTCATCAAATCCAGCTCCAGCAACTAGAACACTGCACCCTGCAGATCATGAGCTTCTCTCTATGACACTCCGGTATTTGTTAAGTCAAAGAGAGTTTTTCAGACCTAGATGCCTGATGGGCGCCAACAGAGACACGAAGAGGGCCTTGCACTGAGATGCAGAAACGATCAAGGCCACAGCAGAGGTGGTAACGTATGACTTCAGGCTGGACTGCCAAACTGATTGGGGGTGAGGGGATGTCCCTTCCTTAATGGCTGTATGTAAGAGCCCATCACCAACTTGTTAGATGTTGCTGTCAGGCAAGGTTATCCTTACTTGGCTGAATGAGGCTCCCGACTGAGTGGTTTTTCCCCTCAACGTAGTTGTAAAATGTTCTTTATAGGAGCACAGACGCTTCGAGGGTGGAAGTATGTGTAACTCGGTGTTGGGAGGTATGTTGTTTAGATAGAAATGTTATTTAGAATTGTTTTCTTTTCAGGTACTCACCACAAGCTCTCCCCTGTACTAGATTTTAACTCTGGACAGAATCTTGAAATGTTGGCCACCGACCCGGCACCGCTCCTGGAGAACCTGGACCTGCCCTGTCGCTTGCTAGCTCTACTCCCAAATGGTCAGAATCGCCTCCTGGAATGTAAATGGTCTCTTGGACAGCATTAAGAGATCAGCGGTTCTGCGATGCGTTAGGAAATACAAATCAGATGTGGTCCTGCTTCAGGAGACACATCTGGGAGCTCAATGTTCTTTTTGGGCCACCTTGATTATGACTGTGTGTACCATGTGGGCTACTCTAGATGCTCGAGAGGAGTTGCGATTATCTTACATAAAACCTTCCTACTAGCGCTGTCTGCTGTCCATGATGATCCCCAGGGGTAGTTTGTGGTTGTGGTTGAGGGGTGCCTGAAGGGATAATCAGCTTAACCTCATTTCCAGTTATGTTCTTCCCCAGTTCTTGCACTCCTCACTATGGGCATTCCAATCATTGATTGTAGTTCTCCCGCCGGGGACAACCATGAGCAGAAGGCACTTTAACGCGGTTCCCGACATCAAGCGAGAAACATCAGATGCTCCGCGCCTGGGCAGGCTGGCACAGTCTGCGAGCCTCACTTTATGGGCAGACTCCATGGGTCTCTGTGACGCCTAGCATTCCTAGGACCCTGTACAGTACTCTTACACACACCTATCCACAGCCCATAAAATCGAATCCAGAATTCTTTTCTGGCTGGCAGCATTGGACTTGCTGCAAGTGCAGTGTGTCTGAATCCTACAGAGAAGCCTATCTGATCATGCTCATCTCCTTCTTGAGTGGGGTGTTCCTGCCGGCTCCCTTCGTCCAATGTGGAGATTCAATGTGTGGCAGATGAATGGCCAAGACTGCCCAGACTTTGTGGAGGAGGAGATATACACCTTATTCCAAAACAATAAGGGCTCGGTGGCTTCCGCAGGGACCTTATGGGCGGTGAGTAAACCCCCCTCACGAGGTCATCTCAAGGGGTATGTGCAGCATAAAGAGTGGCAACAGAAGGCACAGGTGATGGAGCTGGAGGCCCAGATTCTTGATTTGGAGTGGCGATCGGTTGACTCCGGATGGGGGGCAGCCAATCGTCCGTTGGAGATGGTGAGGGACAAACTGCATCAGGTCTCTCTATAACAGACGCAGCAATGCTGGAGGGCATCTACCCAGAGAGTATACGCCTCAGGAGACAAAGCAGGCAAACTTCTATATAGGCTGGTGACTTGGGAGGTGTCCAACAGCCATTAGAGATTCCTCTGGCGTCCTATGTAAGGAACTACCCGCATTTGCTCAAACGTTTGCGATCTTTTATCAGGGATCATACGTGGCGTGCCCGACTTCAGTGGGTGAGCTTGACCGCGCCTTCTTAGAGATGTGCCCCTGTCATCTATCCCTTCCTCTTGGGCCCGAGAGCTGGACCTGCCACTATCTGTGAAGGAAGTCGGGCAGGCAATATCTGATCTTCAGTGCAGTAGGACCTCTGGTCCTGATGGGTTCCCCATCAGATTTTTTAAACGTTACCGAGATCACTTGACTCCGCATCTATTGGCCCTTTACACTAAGGCGCTGAGGCCACTATTGTAGTTATACCTAAGGTAGGAAAACCTGCCGACTGGTGCTCTTCATTTCGCTCGATGTCCCTTATCAACACAGACAAGATTTTTGTGAAGGCGTGGGCGACCAGGCTTGTTTGAACTCTTCCATACCTCATACACCCGGACCAGTGAGTGCGGCTTCATGCCGGGTAGGAGCAGCTGCCATTGTATTCAGATTGTGCAGCTGACCCTCTCTCAAACACACCACCTGGAGGACGATCTGGGTCTCCTTCTGGTCGATTTCCATAAGGCCTTTGACATGGTCTCCTGGTCCTTCCTCGAGGCCGTGCTCCAACGGGCGGGCTTTGGACCCACCTTTTGCAGATTGTTGGGGCTGCTGTGCAGGACCCCCGCTGATCAAGTTCGGGTGAATAGCATCCTCTCCCTGACTTCCCCAATCCATAGGGGAATGCGTCAGGGCGCCCCCCTGTCCCTGCTACTCTTCATCCTCACCATAGAGCTGCTGGCGCACCTGATGAGATGCGATGTGTGGGTTCGGGGCTGTCGATGGGGAGGGTGGTCTGGAAGACTGAATTGCCCTGTATGTGGATGATGTCCTGCTTTTCCTTAGTGAGCCACAGGCTTTGGGTCCTAGATGCCTTGAGATCCTCCGACTTTACGCAGAGGCATCCGGCCTGTGTGTTAATACCAACAAATCTGTTCTGGTGATGGTAGCTGGTAATGCAGCAGAACGACATTCCAACCAAATCTTTTATGTACTTCGGGATCCACCTCTCCTGCCTACCAGACCTGGCCTGGTCCTTCAATTTTTGCCCTCTCGTATTGGCACTGGACCGGGACTTGCACAAGTGGAGCCGCCTGCCATTTTACCCGATGGGGTGGATTGCTGTGTTTAAAATGATATGTCTACCCCGATATCTTTGTGTCCTGATGAATTACCCTCATCCCATTCCCCGGACGTGGTTTTACTCCTTAACTTCGAAATTGACATCCTATGTCTGGACAAGTGGGCAACATCGTGTGGGTTTCGCCTCAGCTCACAAATCACAGTTTGATGGAGGCCTCGGCATTCCAGATCTCTACAGGTATCATCTTGCAGCACACCTATCCGCTGTGAACGAATGGCTTACCGGGGGCTGGGATGATACCATGTATCGTCTTGAACTACACCTTGTAGGTCTTGATGGGCTTCTCGATCTACTTTATGGCAGTCCCATGCCCTCCATGGCACTCTCCTGTACTCGAGTGACGCTGCTCTGTTGAAGACCTGCCATACGCCTCACTCAATGAACTCATCACCTCACTGACATGATACCTGGCTGGGTCAGATGGCGGGCCTTGCAGGCTGTTCTCAGTAGGATCGCATAGGTATTACCTACCTGGGTGACATTCTCCAGTGGGAGTCCCTGATGTCCTTTCAGGAACTGCTGGACCAATTCAGCCTATCTCACTCACAATTCTTCTGTTATCTCCAGCTGTGCCATTCTCTGCTAACTCACCTTCTGGCAGACGCACAGATCCCTGAATATAGCCCCCTTGAGGTGAAACTCATGACTGGACATCTGGGAAGGGGTGTAATCTCAGTGCTATATCGCTCCCTAATGATCAACGCGCCAGATCTTTTCTTGCCCCTCCATCATACATGGGAGAGTTGGGTGGGTGAGCTGGATGACAAGGACTAGCGGGAGGCATGTCTGGCCCAGAGGGAACTGGCAATTTCTTCATGCTTGCGGATGGCACAGATTAACTATCCATGCGACATATCTCTCCTCTCAACAACTGCAGCAGATGGGCCATGGAGACCAGGCCGTATGTGCATGCTGCTCCGCCACGGCTGCTGACTTCTATCATGTGACCCTTCTTAAGTGGGGTGTACCATGAGATCTCATAGGTTCTGGGCCACCAAGTTGACTTAGGCCCACGGGACTCGTTCTTGGGTCTCTCAGAGGTAGTTGGTGAGTCCCACTCAGAGAGGACTTTCATAGAGGTAGCATCCTTAGCGGCTAAGCGGGATATTGCTTGCTACTGGAAACATCTTGAACTCCACTGAATCCCCTTGTGGCTTTGCGGAAGGGTGTTAATTGGTGCACGGGCCAGGAACAACCAATTTACGAGGCTCTGGGATGCCCCCAAAAACATGAGAAAATATGGGGTGGATGGTGTTCTTATCACGGACTGCCAATGTAATGTGTGTAACTATGCCGGGAGAATACAAATGTTCAATGATCAGGTCAAAAAATACAATGTCACTTATTTGTAAATGTCAGTAGATGATTCCTTGCACTGTTAAGTCCAGTAAAAAGTGG
Source organism: Calotriton arnoldi (assembly GCA_963921515.1). Taxonomy (NCBI): domain Eukaryota; kingdom Metazoa; phylum Chordata; class Amphibia; order Caudata; family Salamandridae; genus Calotriton; species Calotriton arnoldi. Next base: position 10,990 of record CAWUFW010004217.1, read on the forward strand.
TTATTAAAAAAAAGTTACTCAGACTTGGTGGTGCAGGTGCCTGAAGATGGACTTCTGAATCTTCATGCTGGCCCTGAGGAATCCATGAGCATTGTGACAGCCTTACTGCTCTAAGTAAATGAAAACTAATGCCCCTTACCCTATACATTACCACCATCTAGACCCCCTGCCCACCCTGCCCTAGTTAGTTGGGTACACCTCATTGCTTGTTAGGAAATCTCAGGCTCACAATCCACTTCCATTATTGACTAAGCTATGCCCCTGTCTCGGAGTTGTGGCTCACCTCGATCCTTGTGCAGTTCTCAGATTTTCATACAATCGCCTTATGACCTATCCTGTTCTTGGAAAAGTTGTTTGTACTGGGTAGTTGGAATTAATTAGAAATCTGACGATCCAAGTGTGAGATGAATCACTTTTCAAAACTGGCATCTTCAAGAATATGGTCCCTTGGTGAAGCATACGAATATCTTAATTCCTCATTCCTGTCATGGGGTAAACACCCGGAATAAACAAACATGACTGAGTGTGTAGCACGTGAAGAGCCGACCCTGCTTCAAGGTGTGATGTAGGGAATGGATGGTTCTACCTGAGTGACATCACTTTTACTTAAATAGAGTTAAGGGCCATTTTCCTCTTTCTTAGTTGATTATAGCACACATGCCTTCCTGCTTCTAGTACCAAAATATCCACTTACCTGATTCCTTCTATTTCCTCATGAGAAGACAATTGGATTGTGTGTTATTTTTGAGAGAAGTGTTTCGCTTCTTGACTGGTTGAGAAAGCAAATTTATTTTAGGAACAACTAAAGAGAGGCTACAGCATGGAGATGGCCGCTGTGTTTTTAAATTCAGTGCAGTTAGCTCTCAAATCCTGTCTTTTGTCTCAGCAGAGATTCCAACAGGCAGAAAATATGCATGCTTGCGCTGCAAGTTAGCACTGGTAGTCTGAGCAGCACTGAAAAATCTGCATGAATGGCACCATGAGGTGTGCAAGAGCACGTGGCCATTTGAGTTGATTTTGCTGCTGCTCAACTAGAAAATCTACTCGAGCTGCAGCAAATCTACTCGAGAAACAGCCTTCTGACAGCGACCGCCTGCCCGCATTAAAAAATCACGCTAGAGGGATGCCAAATCTTGCTCACGCTTGCCAGCTCATGTTTCTGGAGCCCCCCAGGAAAAAAATTCTGCCATGCGTTGATTGCCGGAATTTGGCCGGAACTCTGCATTTTTAGAGATATGTTGAGTCACCAAACTCTACCGATTCCACATGTGGGATGCAAAATTTCGCCCACCCCTAGCATAGATGTGGTGTTAAAAATAAGACATCGACACTTCCTCTATATGCTCTTACCTTTCAAAATTTGGTCGCCCGATAGTTGGTCCACGATATAAGTGTATCTTGATATTTCTAGCTTTGATATTCCATAATCCAATCACCCTATGAACACTGATAATGGGGGCATACACATTTACATTTATTACACTCTTTAGTCACAATGCCCTTCTCTGGTAAACAACATGACTCGAGGTAGCAGAAAAAGAAGAGAATGAAGAATGATCCAGTGGCTGTAGGGGAACTCTGATATTATGTCCACAGTCACTACAAGCTGCCCTTCAAACCTGTAAGAATGCGAGTCATAGGTCTATATTGCCTGTCTTACAAACCCAGTATGCAGTGCTTAATTTGTAAAATAATGCATGCAGGTGCTCAACATTTTTGCAAGAAGGTTGCCACCAATTTCTACAATGGCACCACCCACTTGCATCATCAATGTGGTTGGTTTCCCTTCATTGCAGGCCTGAGTTCCTAATATTTCTGCTGAAACTCAATTAATGACATGTATATGCATAAGACGGAACAGCAGAATTGGTGCCTCACTGCACAAATCCCTTTTTCTCTCCTGGTGATTATTATTGTCATTAACCCCCTATCAATTTACTAATCACAATCTGGTTAGGTAACACCACAGTTTTTAAAGAATCTCAGCTCAACCCCTGGTAGCTATGGTACAAGCAGGAAACAATCCTCAAAAAGGTGTGTTAAGTTCAAGCAGTAGTGACAATTTCAAGGTAAAGAAAGCAACACAATATAATTTGCAGACCAATTTAGAAAAATAGAGAATATTTTAATGAGCAATGAACAAAAATACACCAAATCAATAAAATTCGGAGAACCAGAGACATGAATTTCTGAATTTTTAAGGCAAGAAGTGTCTAGAAACAATAAAGTGGTATTGAGAAACAATAGTCTGTTGTTGACAGGTATCTAGGCACAATTTCAGGCCTCCCTGCCAAAGAGTTTCCCTTTTGACATTGTCTCAGTCCGAGGTTGTACCTTCAGACTTTTTGGTTCTCAAAATCCTTTAGTGGGGCAGGGATGGAGGTTATCGCCAGGCAGAATTCCACTAGACCAGATACCTCCACCGCAAGGTTGTGCTAAATCCATTTTCAGCGTGGCAAAAAAGCTCAGATTTATCTCTGGAGGGACAGACTGGCAAAGCTGGTTCTGGATGAGTTTTGAGTCAGGCTGCTCAAAAGTATATTTTTTACAAAGTCACTTTTCCACTGAAGTTATCAAAAAGCATATTTCATCTTTAAATGAGACATAGTTTTCCAAACTTTCTTTTACAATAACTTTTTTTTTGTGTAGTTTATTATTGTGCCCCACATTCCTGCATAAATTTCTACCTTTCCTTAACCATTTTCTTCAATTAAGTTTTTTGAATGTATATAACAATTTCTATTTATATACCTGTATGTGCACACATTTACACCTGTATGTATGTATACATACAGGTGTGGGGGAACTAATTTTGAAAGATATATTTTGTTAATATGCATTGGAAAATGACAGAGCAATAATGAAAATTGTGTAGGCATATGTGGCTTAGCTTGAAGAAAAACTAGGATAGAAGATACGAGAACAATCTGAAGTGTAATGAGAACAATGAAAAGATTTGAATTTAAATATTTGTCATGGTGCATCCAGAGAGAAAAAAGAAAAGAAACTTTTTTGAAGAAACATATAAAAAACATAAGAAAGCTTGCAAAACATTAAATACATAAGAGTACAATAGCAGCACGTGGGACTTTGAAAACAAAGATGATGGGAGGATATCCCTGGTAATATGTTTGAGAAGTGTCACTCTAGTTGTTTCGAGGGTCAGCAAAACAGAGAAGGGACATAGAATTGAATGGTCCACATTGCAGAACCCGACGAGACCCAGTAGAAGGCAATCGCCGAAACAAGTCGGTCTGGTATAAGTATGGAGCAGAATTTTGTTTGAGAGCCATGCACATGGAATCATGAAAAAATAAAAATAAAGAAAACTTCAATTTGGATGCTGTTGTTCTTGGATGGTGCTGGTGCCCAAGGTGCTCATGAAACGGGACGGCCAAAGGGACATATATATGTACATATATGTATATATATATATAGATATATGTATATGTGTGTGTATATCTACTATATATTCAATGAAAAAGCAAACGTTACAGGGACACTTTAGTTAAGCTCAGATTTTACTCGTTCAAAAGCAGTGAAATTCGTCAGTTATAGTTATCTAAGCTACGTATAACTTACGCCCCCACAATGCACTGCTTATGAGCTCACATATTACATCACTCATGACATGATCAGTGACATCACTGGTGGCATCACTGATGACATCACATCTTAATTTTTTTTAAACATTTTGGTGGAATTCTTGGATCCAGTGCAACTCCTGCCAAAACTGTAAACCAAAAAATGTTTTTTTGACCCTGTGGGGGGTTTCCTGTTGGACCCCACCAAAAGGCCTAGGGGTTCAGGGTGTTTCTACCCTGTCCCCTTTTCTTTTTTTCCATGACTTGATTCAACCGAGTCACAGGATTGCTGCTAACTCTTCCTGGTTTGAAGTGTTGGTAGCCAATCAGATCTCAGCACGAGATCGAGAGGGGTAGCCGATCCTGCGTGTCCCTAGATATACAACGGGATATTTCTATAAATAACTCCACAACTACTGGACAGATGTACACCAAATCACAAAAAGGCACTTCCCTGAACCAACAGCTACCTTCCTGCCAAATTTGGTGTAATTCCGTTCAGCAGTTCAGGCTGTAGCCATGTGTAAAGTTTCCTATGGAAATTAACATGGGGAAAATGCATTTTGGGACCCCCCTTTTCTCGGTCCCCGCTTGACAGATCACCCCGAAACTTTCAAGATAGAAGCTGAATGGAGAGTAAAACTAGTTTTGTAAATTGTGCGAGGATTCGTCAAACAACGCCAAAACAAAAAACGCTCTTCTAATGGAAACTAGGGCCTAACTATAACTACCTATTGGCGACCGCCAGTAGGTAAGATATTACACCTGTAGATATATATATATATATATATCTATATCTATTGCTATCTCTCTCTCTCTCTCTATATATATATATATATATATATATATATAGACGTAAGGCGGATGCCTTCTGTATTGATTCATCCAAGAATGAAACCTGATTAAAAGCTAAAAGTTTGGAAACATCCTACCTGCGTTGAGAGGTCTGCTCCTGTTGTGTGGAAGTGGCAATCTGCTTTTCTTGGCAGGACTGCATTTGATATATATATATATATATATATATATATATATATATATATATATATATATATATATATATATATATATATATATATGTGTATTTGTGTATATAAATATAGATAAAGATAGAAATATAGTTATATATATAGATGGTTGTCACTGGCGGTTGCCATTGTGTAGTTACATTTAAGTCAGATTTTCAATAACAATTTTTTTGTTTTGTGAATAACTTTGGTGCTGTTTTATGAATCTTCGTGAAACTTTCCAGAAAAAAATTCCTTTATGTTGGCTCTTTCATGGAAAGTGCACTGCTGATCCCTCAAGCGGGGGAACAAGGAAAATGGGGAACATTTGCACCAAATATGACAAAAAGTTAGAACGTTGTTCATAAAGTGTGTTTTTTAAAAAATTTGGTGTATATCAGTTTAGCTGTTTTTCCAAGAGAGGCTCAGTTTGGACATGAAGGGGGTATATGCTTTGATTGGCCTCGATAAAGAGGACTAGTCATTCCTGGTTCCCTGGAAATAATAGGATAAATATTTTGTGGCAGCCATTGCAAAACTCAGGGTCATAACCCCTGTGTCCTGAAAAAGAATAAATACAAGATGTAAGAGGGCAGGGTAAGCACAGGGGTACAATTGGACCCCTTCTTCATTAGCTTGCCACAATATAGACATGTGTGAGCCAATACGGGGCTGAGGGACATGGTTCCCATTGCAATGCATTGTAGTAAATTCCAGGTTTTGAGGATGTTCGAGCGGAATTCTCACGGTAATCTCTCTTTGGAAAATGTAGAAAATGTGGCACCATTACCTTTAATTACCATTACCCTTGTATCCACTTTTATCTATTCTCAAGGTGATGAATGTTTGCCATCGTATTTTCACTAAAAGATCTCCTTCAATAAACATAGACAAATAATTAAATGCAAATAAATATTTTTGTGAATAATAAGAGTTGTGAGCAGTTTAAAGGGATTTATTTTCCAATCAAAATTCAAGATTCTCTGGGGTATATTCTCAAGGACTTATCGCCGAGTTAGCGGCACTTTATCGCAGCCAAAGTGGCGATAGATTTATCGCCCTATTCACAAGCTGGTGCCAACAGCCGATACCGCCAGTTTTCCCGCGATAGCAGCCGCAAAAAACATTGCCACGGATGACACCGGCAACTAATGCTAATGAGATGCAGAGTAGGCGTTCCTGTGCAAAAAGCCGCGAAAAAACCACTGCGCAATATTTTCAACATCCAGCCAGATCGGCGATAAGAACCCAAAACAGGCGATAAGGCACGTTAGCAGCAGTGATTTAACACCTGCTCTTACCTGGTGTTAAGTCGGGCGACAACCTGCACCACAAAAGGGAGCCCAGACCAGAGCCACACCTGAAGAACAACAGATGCCATGGAGCTACTGATCATGCAGCTCGGAGCCCCAAGAGGGCCACAACACCCACCGCCACCACACCCAGGCCCGCCACCCCCCCAGACTCCCTTTGCCCCCCCCCGGACTACCACAGAGGCAGCTCAGACAAAGACAGCAGACCTACAGAAAAGGCACCAGCCTCACAGACTTAAAGCCAGAGGAAGTCATTGCCCACTACAGGCTCAAAAGGACAACCATCCTCCGCATTCTGACCCACATTGCCCACAGGCTGACGGTACCTACACAGCGGACAACCAACATCCCTCCACAGACAAAGCTGCTGGCTGTGCTGCACCTGTTGGCCCCTGGTACATTCCAACCAACAACTGCCAGAGTTGGAGGAGTCTCACAGCCAGCCCTATCCAAGTTCGTCACACCTGTCTTGGATGCCATCATCAGCTTGGTACCCCAGTACCTTCACTTCCCCCACACTGCGCAGGAACAGCTGGAGACCAAGCAAGGCTTCTACGCCATAGCTGGCTTCCCGCACGTGTTGGGGGCAATCGACTGCACACATGTACTCCTCATGCCCCCTGCCGCCACTGCACACAATTACCACAACAGGAAGCACACGCATTCCATCAATGTGCAGACCATAGTGGACCACCGGGGACTCTTCACCAATGTCGTCGCCAACTACCCAGGCAGTGTGCATGATTCCTTCATCTTCCGACAGTCCATCATCCACCAGCGCTTTGAGGCTGGCACCTATGGGAATGCATTGCTCGTTGGTAAGTACCAAATGAACACACCACACACCTCAACTCCACAGTCATGCAACTCACGACTCTGGGAATGCCCACGTCACAAACTCACATACAACATGCCAAACAACATGCCCACCCACCAGACACGACAGCACAACTTACTGTGGTAACCTGGGCTAGCCATGTACACAAGCCATCAACGGCATGGCACCTCAGCCGCACAATAGCAGAATGTGGGGAGAGGTGGGAACCAGGCATGTGCGAAGGAGGCAAGTGACCCATGAATGAGAATGCACACAATGCCAAGTGTGACGTTGATGTGCTGGCCAGACTGCAGTATGCAGACCACAGACATGGCCATGTCGACACATACTGCTGGTGTTTGCAGTGTAGTGGACGCAACCATGTCACCCCAGGCAGTGGGGAAGATCGCGGAAATGTAGCTTGTTACGTCCCCCCCTGTAAGCGTGAGCGGAGTGGGCTAGGTGTGAATAGAAAGCCTGTTGCTCTGGGTGTGGTTCTCTTCCGGAATGGCCAATGTGTCTGCCAGGGCAGCGCCTCTCAGCCAGCCACAAGGCCGACAGCGTGTCCGGTGGTGCCTGCGATCCTGTGCGCCTGCTGCACCCCAGGCCGCTGGTCCCCAGAGCCGCCTTGGCTGCCCCTGCGCAACCAGGCCTCACTGCTCACCTGCCGACACCAGCGTGGGTCAAAGAGGGCCCACCACGTGCCGGTGCACGCTCCAAGCCCGAGGCCCGCGACCATGGCAGCCTCCTCAGACCATCACAGCCTCCGCAACACAGGCCCCCAGCACTCCTTTCTCGTTGACGTACTCCACCGCTGCCCCCGGCCTACACTGCGGTCTGGTGGGTCACACATTTGAAACTGAGTCTTGATTTCATTATGGCCGAGTTCATATGTTTATGGCAGCGTTTATATCACTGTACTCCCTTCGATCTGGTGCCACCAACTCCGTGCATCGCAAGCCAACGACACGTGTCTGTGGGCCCTTCCTGTCAACTGCCTTCGGCCTACACTGCGGTCAAGTAGGACACACATTTGGAACTGAGTCTTGATTATGCAATGGCCGAGTCCATAACATTGTACACAAGGAGAGGAGTAAGAGGAAGATGCGGTTCAGTCCGGAGGAAAAAAGGATCATCGTCACGGAGGTGATCGAACACTACCAACAACTGCTCTGGTGCCACTAACTCTGTGCATTGCAAGCCAACGACACGTGGCTGTGGGCCCTTTCTGACTACTGCCTTCGGCCTACACTGCGGTCAAGTAGGACACACATTTGGAACTGAGTCTTGCTTTTTTCATGCCAGAGTTTATACCATTGTACAGGCCTCATCGCAGACTGCATCCCCTTTCAGCTCTGGTGCCACTAACTCTGTGCCACGAAATTCATGGACACTCTTTTGTTGAACTTTGGTGGCGTCTGAGTCTATGGCCTGGACGTTGTCTTCATCATCATGTAGCTGATACTGACTTAGTGTAAGAAATGAGTATGTAGCATTCATCTCCTCCATATTGCCTGTTTCTGCTTTGTTCTGCCCTCTGCATCATGCCCTGGAAGAACACCTTCCACTGTCCCCCGAAACACTGCGCGACATTCACCTTCGACACCGACGAGGACCCGCTCAGCTCCCGTGGCCCTACCTCAGTGCACCACAAGTCACCATCCTGTGGCGGTGTGCCTGTGCCGGCCGCAGTGCATCCGGGGCCACTAACTCTGTGCAGCTCAAGTCATGGACCCTTGCTGTTTGAACTTTGAAGTTCTGATTGTCTGATCACAGTTGTAGTTGTTGCCAGCACCAACCACTCCCTGAGGGCTGGCTTACACTCACCACACACCCATCCAGCACAGGCGTCACTGGACATGTGGCCCTGGCAATAAAAGGGGTGCCTGTAGCCAGTTCCACAAACTATCTAAGTGTGTCCGTGTGGTCATAATGTATGCATGAGGGCCCCGGGCCCTACCACATGACATTGTGCTGTGTACAGCGGACGCAACCATATCACCTCAGGGAGTGGGGAAGACCTGGGGCATGTAGCTGTGTCGTACCCCCCTGTAAGCGTAAGCGGAGTGGGCTGGCATACGACAGTCCAGCGGAGGGGTGTGGATAATCAGCCCTGGGCTCTGGGCGTTGCTAAGTGTTGGCCTTGCCAAGGAAGTGACTAATGCTTGTGTCTCTGTTGTGGTGTCGGCGCCACCCGTCCCGCAATGGACAATGTTGCGATGTAGCATGCCCCCTGAGTGCGGGCTAGGCCGAAGGGATAAATGAAGGAGCGCAAGCCCGCTCGGGGTCTGGGATCATACATGCCAACTGTTGTGTGTGTTGCTATTACCGCAGCATAGGCCTAAGGTCTACCCTCAAACGCATCGCGAGTTCAGCCAGCCATGAACTCTACATCTGTGTCTGCCCTATCCATACCATAGGCCGACACACACGTGGCCGCCCACCTTCAACGCACAACATCACAGGGTCGTTGTCAGGCTTGTGGACATGCGCAGACAAGCATGACAATGGTGTGCCATAGAAGTGCAAGTGATGCAACCGCGCTGCGCACACTGGTAAATTGGCTCGGGGGGAGGGAGGAGCAGCAGTGAGGCTGCGTAATACACATTGATGCCACTCATTTTCTACAAGCAGTACCTGTCAAACAGGAATCACTAAGTCACACATATCACACACCAATGAACTAGTGAGCCTGCCAACACATCATGCAGAACCAACTTTTGACTCATGTCTCTATGCACTGTCACAGGTGATCAAGGATATGCACTCTGCCCTTGGATGATGACACCCCTCCGAGCCCCGAACACACAGGCCCAGAGGCAGTACAATGCGGCCCACAAACACACCAGGGGCATCGTGAAACGCACAATTGGCGTGTTGAAGTCACGTTTCAGGTGCCTGGACATCACAGGTGGAAGGCTCCTGTACCCCTCAGGCATCGTGTGCAAGATGATCCTTGCATGTTGTGTGTTGCACAACATATGTGTGCGCACCAATGCCCCATGGCTACAAGTGCCAGATGCACCGGACGATGATGAGGAAGATGAGGCAGGTGGACCGCACCCCACTGCAGCAGCAGCAGGACTAGCCCGTAGGAACACCATCATTGACAATTTCTTCACATGAGCACGTCACATTGTCACAGTCCTCAGCAATCATGGGACAGTACAAAATGACCACAGGCACAGCATGTGCAAATAAACTCATTGCAACACACATTCCCTGTGTGCAGGTTACTCCTCTGTACAAGCACATCACTCTGACAAGTGTAAGTGCAACATGTAGTGCTAACAATCTCACTAATTGGGAATAGATGGTGGGTGTGTCACCTCTGTACAGAGAGGCTGTTTGGGTGTCACATATTCGAAATGCCATTTCTGTGTGTGAAAGATAGTTCGGAATCCCACTCATCAGCGTTTCACATGTGGCCCAAATCATTACATATAGGCTGTCATTTGTGACCTACAATTGACAACAGGGCTACTTTTGGGGTCAAATATGTCCCACCATGATGCAGGGATGCACCCTGTGACTCAAGTCCCACGACATGAGCTACAAGGATGTAAGGGGGAATCACTGCCCCTACATTCATCCATGCTTTCATACTGGATTGTTCATAGACATGACACATCAGTGTGTATCAGAATGCATTATGCACGTTCAGTGGAGTGTTGAGGCTGTCTCAGTACAGGGCCATGCGGACAACACTTCACAATGTTGCCCCGTGGAGGGCCAGCCTGAGTCCTTTAGGGATTGACAAGTTGCTTGGAAGGGGAAGAGTCCAGTATGCAGGCTGATTGCTGTGTCATTGTTGAGCATACAAGATATGGCAGTCCATGTCGAGGTCCAAGGTTAGTGTCGCAGAGTGTGTCGGGGGACAGTGGAAGGTGTTATTCCAGGGCATGATGCAGAGGGCAGACCCAAGCAGTAACAAGCCATATGGCGGAGATGGATACTACTGCTTCCTCCTTACCACTAAGGCAGATTCATCCTCATCTTCGTCCTCTGACGTTTCATGTGCCTCACATGTGGGTGGTGGTGTTTGGTTTGCAGCACTGTGTGACACTGACACATCAGGGGCGGAAGATGTGGATGTAGGAGTAGCAGCAACATTCATCTGCAAAATGTCTTGTGGCATCACTCCCATGATGAGGATCTGCAGGTCATGGAAGATCCCATCTACAGCTTTCTCGTGTGCAGCCATGGTAGCCATTGTTTGCGCCTGCATCCGCTCCATGTTCTCCATGACCCTCCTTATGTTTCCCAAAACACGGATGACATCGCTGTGGCCACTCTGACTAGACAGTTGTTGTCTCCGAGTCATGACTCCAGCGACACCAGCCATGGATTGTTGGAGGGCATGGGGCGGACTGTGGGTGTCCGTTAGGGACTGTAAGTGGTCCCTGATGGGACTTAGACACCCACGTATGGCATCTGGTTTGGCTGCCATGAGGTCGAACCCCACCCGCACCTGTTCAGCCAGCTCCTTCTGGCCGTCTAACACACGGCGTTGGAACGCCATATGTTCTTCGATGAGGTGCTGGGAGCCAGACATGGTGGTGGGTGCTTCCTGCTGTGTGGTCTGTGCAGGGGGTGGGATCACCTCGATGGTGCTGGGCTGCCCTGCTACTGGAGGAGGGGTGCGGAGGTTGTCCATGAACCGTTGGGGTTCGTCGTAGTCGATGTCCTGGGGGTCATCTCCTTCATCACTGACGTGTTGTAGGGTCTGCTCTGCAGGAGGTGTTGATTGTCCCTCTGCAATGTGAAGGGGAGATGCAGTTTCACAGTGTGTTCCATGTATGTTGATGCATTGGCGGAGTTTACATAAAGACTGCATGACAATGTACATTGTGACTGTTTGTGAGGAGATGCCTATTTGATGCAGGACAGTGGACATTTGTACCACACCACGGATGTGAGGTTGTACTCGTACATTGTCATCTCAGTTTCCTGCTATGCCAGGTGTGACTGGCCATTTTGTACACACATGCGGCACCAGTTGTGTCCTGTGTTCTGTTGTGAAAGTGTTGCAGTTTGTACCACATGGTTATTGGTGTTGAGGTGCTCTTATTCTTATATGTGTGTGCTGCATTGTGGGTGAGTCGCCCCTGCAGCTCTGATTTGGCTGCCCCTTCTCCCTTTCAGGCGGTGTGCCTTTGAATTCTGTGCTTCTACAGTGCTGAGACATTGCAGGCTTGGGTAAATTGGGCTCTTGTTCGAGTTGTGACTCTTGGGCATGGTTTGTCCGCAGATGTGTTGTTGACGTCAGGGGTTGTTTGTGCACGTGTTTGTGTCAGTGTGTGACCTGCTCCTTTCCGGATGTGGTCCACACTCAGTCACCTCAGTGTTGTGGCGTGCACCATGTCATGGTATTTGGACTGCAGCCATGTTAATCTTCATGCAGTGTCACTTGCATTGTCAGTGTGGCTCACGGACCCGCAGCTTTGCTGGGTTCAGCACATGTGCATGGGTTTGTTGTGAGATTGGTGATGTGTGGGGAGGGCCCCCTCTGGCCACATTGTCGACGTGGGCCTACTTGCTGTTTCTATGTGTGCTGCAGTATGCCAAGGAGAACAGGGACATGATCCAGAGTCATTGTGGGTGTGCAGTGTGCTCTACTTAATTGTGCATGTGTGCCATTGTGCCCATCTTCCCCCGTTCCCCCAGTCCCTGGCCAGTACTCACCCTGTTGATGTTGTGTCAGATCATGTTGAGCAGTGTCCGGATCCACTACTCCTGGCACCGTATCCCGACTGATGACTGTAGCCACCATTTTCTCCATGTCATCCTGCTCCTGGTGTGCCGCTGGACCCCCACCTCCAATCTGCGTTGCTGCTTTCATGTTGGCATCGTGTTTCTTCTTGGTTTTGCCCTTCACATCATTCCAGTGCCTCTTGACCTCTTCCATTGTCCTCCTCAACTCTGCAACTGCATTCACATGGGCCAAGATAGTCTGCCATGTTTGCGTCTTTGTTGCCAATGACACGTTGGAGGTGACGAACAGTTGTTGGTGGTGTTCTGTCACCTCCGTAACGATGGTCCTGTTTTCCTGCGGACTGAACCGCGTCTTCCTCTTCCTCTTCTCCTTGGCCTTCCCCGACCCTGAGGTTCCTTGCTGGTCGTCTGTGGGGCTTGTGGGGTTTGCGGTGTCCTCTGCAGTCCGTCCGGATGCATCCATGGTGCTACCCAGTTTGAATTGTTTTGTTTGTGTTTTTCGGTGCTTTTATAGTGCATTTTCCCGCATGACGCGTGGGAATTGCAGGTCTGTTGCTGGTTCTCGCTGATTTATGTATCGCTATTTGGGGCATCGCAACTTTTTTCGTGTTCGTGTTTCGCATTTGTTCTGCGTCGCGGTAATTTTAACGTGGTCATTTGGCGCGTTATCGTGAGACTATCGCATTGTGCAGCTGGGTTGAGAATACAACGTTAACATGGTGTTATTTTCCAGCGATGGTCTGCAATGTGCAAAGTTGCATTAAGCTAATTTTGCAATGATTATCACACTTTCTTGAGAATATCCCCCTCTGACTCTTCATTCATTAGTCAGATATCAATCAGGTTACAGAATTGAAAAATAAAGTAAGTACAGAGCTTATCATAATTTCCATTACAGCGCATTCCATATGGAAAAAATTCCTATTCTAAGAAAGTGAGGTGCAAATAATGTCAGTCAGAACTCATGAAGAGTTCAAGATTAAATGCAAGAGTGAGATTAGCATGAAGCTAAATCAATAATTAATAATTGCAAAATCTCCCTTAAAGAGAAATATAGCAGACAGCAAATAAGCCTTGGCAAAGCCAATCAATCAAAGCATAAAGCTTGGGGTTTTTAACACATAGCCTCCATCTAATCTGCCCTTGTCCCAGCTGATTCTGTCTCCCCTTGTTCAGCTTCGTCTGAATACTGTTCTGCTCTCCATCAAAGTCTGCCCTCCCCTCCGCTACAGGTCTCTAAATCTGAATCTGAAAAAAAAGTCTGCAATAATCCTGCTACTCCTAAACTAGGAACGCGTTTATATGCAAAAAATAGATGTTGCAAAGAATGTGGCATGATCTTCATACTTCATCCAATTGGAATACAACATTTCTCAAAAGTTCATCTCCCCTTCTCGCTGTCTGCACACGTCATCCATCAGGCGAGTTCTCATGACACATTTGAATCTTATTCTGAATGACTTCCTCTCCTAACTTTCTGTTAAAGAAACATTTTATTTTAACTAACCAGAATAACATCAGCTACAAAAAGAACATATTATTTAGACAGGAAACATTAAATACATTTTACGATAATGCATTTTAAAATGTGTGCTTTTCAGTTTTCTCTACACTATGAAATAAATGAGCTTTGTTTGAAACATTTTTAAACAGCAACTAAATACGATAAAACAGGTTACAGTACAGACTGTAAATTATAAAAGGCTTCTTTCTTTCACAGAGAGGAAACATTCCTTTCTTATCTCAAGCTGAAGCTCTCAGAGCAATGCTAAATCAAAAGCAGCTTTCAGTTCTCTTCACTTTAAAATGTTGTGTTAATTTCAGTACACTGCACACATATTTAAACACTTTTTAGGTCGAGCCTGAGTCAGCGCGCATGCGCTGTCTGGTGAGCTGCTGTAGTAGAGTATGGAAGAGAAGCCCCGCCCACTCTACGCCCATATTTGCCATTGGCTTCTGTCTTTGTCCTTCGTAAATGCAGGCTTCTGATACAGTAATTGGTTTGTTAGTCCCTCCTTAGTACCACCTTTTCTTCATTTGTAACCTCCCATGGCTACAGGCCCCTTTACTTACAATGTCCGTGTTTTTAGTCTTTTAAGCACTATTTTCTTTTTGAGTTTCTCTTACTGCAGGCATGACATGCTTTGTTGTTTTAATGAAGCACCCCAAGCGCTTTCACTGTAACAGCTATTACTTTTAAATATGCTCTGCACCCCCTCTCACCCGCTGCACGGACACCGTGTTAATTAAAAAATCTACAGACGCCATTGTTCCCCCACCCGCCTTCGCCACTTTCAGGTTCACAGTCGCAGCCTGGCAATGGACGAGGGGGAGGAGGAAGAATCTGTGAACTTCCCCAAGGCTGGGAAAGCAGGCTCAGCTGCTGCACGGAGGGTTGATTCCTGGCACTTGGACATAAGTGTAAGTGCTCCTTAGTTTAGTTGTGCACGCCTCTCCCAACTTTACTTTTCCAACATTCTATGTTTTTTTGCAGCGCAGCATTTTGCGCTTTATCTTTAACAATGGTGGTCGTGCGCCCACCTCTTTATTTACTTTGGCCTCAGTGCCGGTAAGACTGCTGCGGTCAGTTCTGAATTTTGTAATGCTTGTTGTTTTCACACACTTTGCTTTTCTGCACATGTGGGACTGTAATTGAATTTGCACTGTTTGGGGGTGGGGGTGTTGTAAACTTTTATTTAAAAAAACTCAAGTTCTCTTCTTTTAAATGTTTTATTCTTACATACGCTGAGGCATTCCCAGCTCCCGCTTCCGCTTAGTTATTGTGGCTTGCGATCCCACCGTGAGGTGCCAATTTGGGGGTTTACCGCGCCAGTGTTTTGAATTACTATAACTCAGTGGAAATGCCTGATGCAGCATGGTTGACTAAGGATCTCAGGCAATCGGGTGTGGCTTGTAGGCGAAGCCCAACATGTGCCAAAAAAGTCCAGGAAACCTGGAGTTCTCTCAGGGACAGTCCTACCCTCCTTCCTAGAAGCCTGCATCCTGCTTAGTAGTCCCTACTCCTCCCTGGTGCTTGACACCCATCGTAGACACATGGCGCTCCCACCTAAATATCTCCAAATGAAGAAAACTGGCATCCAAAACCAACTCAACACCGAATTGCTTTGATACAGCGAGAGGCAAAGCTAGTGACAGATTACATTAATGGACACAAAGCTCCCTGGGTGTAGGTGGGTCATCGAGTTTTATATGATTTAGCCGACATTGGATTCCATTAGGGATGGAAAAGGCAAGTTTGTTTTTTGTTTTTAAAATTTTAAAAGTTCACTTGTTTAAACATGAAGGGGCAGATTTACAAGCCCCATGCGACACGTTTGCGCCGCCGTTGCATCACTTTTATGATGCAGTGGTGGCATAAACAATGCACCAAATTGCGACACATTTACAACGTGACACATCTAGGGAGATGGGTCACGTTGTAAAGCCCTGCGCCACATTATACCTGCGCCAGGTATAATATATGCAGGGTGGGCGTTCCAACGCAAGTAAGCCTTGTAAAAGTGACGCAGTAAAATCTACAAGATTTCACTGTGCCACTTCTACGATGCCACTGCGTCAAAACCTTACGCCTGCTTAGGCGTAAGGAGTGACGCAGCACAATAGGCTTAGTCCTTCCTGAGCATTGTTGGAGTTGCGTCGTGCTTGCGACACGACTCCAGCAATGCGTCACCTTTGCGCCAACAGATGTGTGACATATCTGTCAATCCTTGCGCCATGGTGCGCCGCATTGTAAATGCGACGCATCCATGGTGGCGCAAGGGTTATTTTGCACGTCGCAAGGAAACTGACGCATCTCTGCTATAACGCAGAGATGCGTCAGTTACTTGTAAATCTGCCCCGAAATCGTTAAAAGTGTACTTTTTAAATTATTGGTATGTTGATGTTAGAACTCACGCTGCCAGTGCTTTGCCTACTGGGTCCAAGCTATCGCTCTAGTGTTAGAAATTCTGACAT
Source organism: Calotriton arnoldi (assembly GCA_963921515.1). Classification (NCBI taxonomy): domain Eukaryota; kingdom Metazoa; phylum Chordata; class Amphibia; order Caudata; family Salamandridae; genus Calotriton; species Calotriton arnoldi. The sequence continues at coordinate 27,398 of CAWUFW010004217.1, forward strand.
ATTTTTATACGGAATTCTCTGCAGTACCTCACTCGTATTAGAACTTGTGTGTAAAATCTCTTTAATTCAAACATATGCAGCAAGTTTATTATCCTCTTGAACGTTCTTACCTAGAATAAAATCTTACCTACAGGATACAAACATACCTATTTGTAACAGGGGCCTCAAATTTCACACTTAACTCCACATTTGGCTTGCTAACCCACTGCGCTATCTCGAACACATTGAAGCCTATGACGTGCAGTTTACACACACAATTCTGCAATGGGTTTATTACTTTCATGTGGTATTTCATTGGTATTTTAACCTGTTAGTAATTTTAATCTGTTTCAGCTAGAAAAAACTTCTGTTTGTTAGAATTTGCAAATTATTCAACAGCTGATAGATTATGTAGCAAATGCACAAAATCCTTGATTCTGCAGAAAATACCACCACAAAATCACATAATTCCAGTGGCCCTCCATATTGTTCTTTGCTCAGGTGAATATATAAGCAGCTGGCCCCCAGTGACCATGATCTCTTACAGCCAAGGCTTCTAGTGAATCTGTCTGTAGGCCTCAGGTACCATACACAGCCACAGACTTTAGTTCTAACACGTGCCTTTGGCCCCATTAGACCCCTTACAACTTTTGGTTATGTTCACCATTTCGCCACCCATGCGCGCGGCAGAGGCAAGCATGTATTCCTGAGTCGCACATGACTACGGATAATATGCTGCATGGCTAAACACATAAAGTCCCAAAAGTGAGACCGATTGCATTGCAAATGCTTGTTATAAATTAAAATCAAATTTTACAGTGAGGACAAAATCTATGAATTAAGTGTGCATGTTTTACATGATTTGTTAAGTGGAAAGCGTCTGACTAAGGCCTCATGTTTTCACTGTCCAGCACCTAATGTCTGCGTGTCACTTTTTAAATGCAGTTATATGTCTGAATCCCAAGGCAGCTTTGTCATTAGTAATGCCTAACTCTATAGGAAATGTTTATGCTGTCTCAGGGTCATAAAAAAGGGCAGATACAAAGGGTGATAACAGATACCCTCTGCTGAACCTTTGCTGGGATTTGATGATTCATGTTTGAGAGAAAGATGTTTTCTCTCATGATTTTCTCATAAAGACTATGGAAGGTACTCCAGAAGCAAAAATGGGAGCGCACTTTCGATAAGTTCAAACTATCTTCCTCAAGCATGTGAGAATAAAAGGGTAGCCTGTTTCTCCATCAGGGCAATGGAATAATTTACTGCCTCGCACTGATGGAGGTGCAGCTCGTCAAAGTTAGAATTATGTGCTGGCGCGCCATGGTGGTTCCTGTCAATGCATTGTAAGATTGAAGGATGACTCTCAAAGTGGGATTTTCTTTTTGAAAAATAATTAACAATGCTCCCCTAGCCATGGTAGTATCCTCCCAGGGCAAGATAAACACTGAGCACTTATCAGTGCCCCTTACCACTAGGTATTTCCTGATTGTGACAGGCATTGAAAATCAGCCGTATGTCCATCCACTTAATTTGGTGGGTGGACATAAAGCTAAACCTCCAAAGGCCCTTACTCCATTGGGCCGTCTGTGGGTTTTGACAACGACGAAGCCGGAGTAGTCTCTGCAGTTGCCAATCCTATCTCTGCCCGATCCTAAATCGGGTGGGCGGGTCATAATGTTGGTGGTGGAGACATTTAAATCAGGCCTGCAGTCTGATATTCTGAGTAAAACATGTACCTCCAAAAGCATCAGCAGCCTGTCCGTGTATTCCCTCTCTTCTACTTACTGCAGCTTCATCACAGTATTCTAATGAGCACCTATAACACAAACATTCCATATTCCTGATAAAGCTGTGGCACACCTGAAACCATCTTGAGAGACTCAATGCTGTAAAACTTAAATGATTTTCTTTAGAGTTTTACAAAATGAGGGGGTTTGTTTTGGCATAGAAATTATGGGTAGTGTTTAGAAAGCTGAAATCAGGACACATTTTCAATGAGTTTTCAAATATCTTTCTTATCCATGTCAGTAAAACATTCTGATATGCGGGCTGAAACATACTTTCAACACCAGCAGCAGTGCGTCATTTAGCTCCCCAGTGTTTTACTACAGTGTTCTAACGAACCGCTAGTGTGTTGACATTCTGGGGCCGATTCCAATTCGGGCAGGAAATCCCTCCTACCGAGCTGGACCCGGAGAGATTTCCGACCGAATCGGACCCTAGCAGTCCGACCGAACGAGTACGATGCGTTCGCATGCTATCGTACTCGATTCGGTCGTACAATGCGTACGCGGGCTCCCATTGACTCAATGGGTGCGAGGCGAACAAGGGTCGCGCCGTACACGCACAGGTAGGGGGGACCCATGGGTCCCCCCTGTGTGCGACTCGCGCGACTAGGCGTACAGCGGGGTCCGACACGGACCCCCAAAGTGCGGCTCCGACTGCTCTTTCGAGCCGGACGGCGCGAGTCGGTCGGACTGCTCGTGGCGCGCATCGTACTTACCCGGCCGGGGAACGTCTCCATTGCGCAGTGCGAGTCGTGTCCGTGCAAGTCGGTCGGAGCGGTTGGGTCCCGCGAACGAGTCGGTCGGCGATTTCGCGTACGTTCGCATCGTACTCGCTCGCCCGGACGTACGTCCGACTCGGTCGGGAAACAGGGCTCCGAATCGGATCCGGTAATGCCGAGTCCGATTCGGAGCCCTACCGGCCGAGATCGGAATCGACCCCTAAGTCTTTATGACAAACGTGTGGCACACCTGAAGCTTTCTTCTGTGTTTGGCTGATTGTGTGGGCTGTATTAGGTGGGTGCAGGCAGTCGGCTGGAAAAAGTTAACTGCATGGAATCCACTGCTCATTTTCAGATATAGCATTCCAAATACAAGGAAAAATAATTTCTGCAGACCCTAGAACAATACATGCAGGACCTTAATTTCTGTTCATGCTGGCACAAACCTACTGATTCCAACGGGGGGGTGGGGGGTGCCTAATCTTCCAATTTAATTTGAATTGAAGTAACACTGCCATTTTACTCCTTCATTGGCACTGTGTCCCTGAACACGATAACCATACCAACCATGCTACCCTTGATGAATATGTCCTTGCCCAGTCAAAAACTGCTGCCCCCTGTAATCCATCCATAGCTGCAATGGATTGGTTTATGAAGAAGGACATGGCAACATCTTCATGGGGCACAGTGAGGGCAATGATGGTATTGCTAGGCGAACTCCCTTCCCTTTTCCAGTCTTTATCCAAGTCGAGATCCCTCAAACTAGTTTTCTGTTTGGTGTGTTGTTTACCCAAAGGGGTGTCTCTGATGACACTGGAACTAGCTACCCAAACCCAAATCTGGATCTTGCTACGGGTAAGCTGCATCTACTCTCAGATAGACTTTTCAGAAACTAAACAATTCTTTGCTACCCTGATGTGAATTTGTGGGATAAGCTTTTCCATCCACAAGCTTTTTTCTGCTGCTAAAGTAATGGAGGAGGTGGCTAATTTGACTGCTAATACAGACGAGCTAAGAACTAATCAGTTAGTGAATCATGAGACTTACCTCACAGAACAGCACTGTCTTTTCCTTTAGCTGCTAAGGGTGGAGTCTGTGCTATAATCAGGGAAGAGTGCTGTACTTATGTCACTGATATTGCTATAGAGATCCATAAAAAGACCGAAACTATACAGGAAGTGGTTCAAGAATTGCATTGAACTGATGATGGGTTTGAGTGGTGGGACCTCTGGTCATGGTTGAAAAGTGTAACTGTTGGGGTCCAGCCTTTGAACCAGCAGCTACATCAATTGTTTGTTAAAGTCTCTTCACCCTTAGCAGCTTTACATTGATTCATTGTTATTTTTTGCTGTGTGCTATATTTATTTAGTATGTCCCCTTATTTTAAGACTTCCCCCGTAATGGGCCTTGCCAGTAGTACATACCTGGTGTGTGACACCTTTCCCCCTGTGTGCGATGTTTTACACCTGTGCTGTTGGCACTTGTTATGAAAATGAATAGAAATGTTTCAGACCCTTGGTTGATAGTTTCATGGAGTCGATTTCATAAGAAGCTTTGAACCACTTGTCCTTCTAATGTCTGACTGGCAGGCTACACTCCATGTAAGTTTACCTCTCTGTCCTGATTCCTACGTTTCTTCTCTTGGGCCGTGGTACTCATCTGTTTCCATTTGTCGATTCCTCTAGGTATTCTATATGCATCTGACTTCTTCTGTAATTTGGTCTTGATGCTGATCCCCTATTCCTTGTGGGATCAAAGTGTTGCAATAGTTCAGCAAATGGCAAAAGAAATGAACTAATGCTACCTGTAAGTGATCATTATTGAACCGAAGTGCTGTTTGTATATGTCATGTTTCCACTACTTTCTATATGCATTTGTTTCACTCTTTCACCCCTCCGTGGGATCACTGGAGACGGTGCACAGACAGAATATCGAGTTTTTTAATTTTGACCTACCATAATATCGAGTTTTAAATATCGTAGGTCAAGAATATCGACTGCAAGAATATCGTGCTACAGAATATCAACAGTAAGGTAAGAAATATTGGTTTTTTTAATATCGAAGACAGTAATATCGTTTGTAAAAATATCGTTGTTAATAATATCGATGTTTACATTAGTGTTCTGTATTTTAGTATGTGTGTTAAAAGTATGTAATGTAACTTTTTGGTATAACTGTATTTTTTTTTTTTAATGTACGTGTTAAATTTTTAGCAGTAAATACTTTTATGGAAATTAATTTTTGCGTCGTTTAAGTTCTGTAGTGGGTTGTGGGTTTGTAGGGGAATAGGGTGGGAAGTAATTTAATTATAAAAAAGTAATTATTAATTTTTATTCATTATAATTTATAATTAATTTATTATTAATTAATTAGTAATTGGTTAATAATTAATATTAATTAATAGATAATTATATAAATTGTGTTATTTTTTTAGGAGCCGGTTCTGGGTTTATAGGGGAATAGGGTGGGAAGTAATTTAATTATAATAAAGTAATTATTAATATTTATTTATTACTATTTATAATTAATTTATTATTAATTAATTACAAAATTGGTTATTAATTTTATTAATTGATCATTATATTAATAGTGTTTTTTAGGAGCAGGTTGTGGGTTTATAGGGGAATAGGGTGGGAAGAAATGTAATTATAATAAAGTAATTATTAATATTTATTAGTATTTATAGTTAATGTATTATTAATTGGTTATTTAATTTTTTTAAATTTTTTAATTGATAAGTATGTTAATGTTAACCCTCTGCTGTCCAACATTTTCCCTATTGTTGCACTCTCTGGAGTGGGAATAGTAATTTTTACCCCTAAGCTATCCAACACTCTCCCTACTGTTGCACTCTTTGGAGTGGGAATAGTAATTTTTACCCCTACACTATCCAACACTTTCCCTACTGTTGCACTCTGTGGAGTGGGAATAGTAATTTTTACCCCTACGCTATCCAACCTTTTCCCTACTCTTGCACTCTCTGGAGTGGGAATAATAATTTGTACATCTCCGCTATCCAATACTTTCCCTACTGTTGCACTCACTGAAGTGGGAAAAGTAATTTTTACCCCTCTGCTATCCAAAACTCTCCCTACTGTTGCACTCTTTGGAGTGGGAATAGTAATTTTTACCCCTACGCTATCCAACACTTTCCTAACTGTTGCACTCTCTGGAGTGGGAATAGTAATTTTTACCCCTAAGCTATCCAACACTCTCCCTACTGTTGAACACTCTGGAGTGGGAATAGTAATTTTTACCCCTACGCTATCCAACACTTTCCCTACTGTTGCACTCTCTGGAGTGGGAATAGTAATTTTTACCCCTATGCTATCCAACACTTTCCCTACTGTTGCGCTCATTGGAGTGGGAATAGTAATTTTTACCACTTCGCTATCCAACACTTTCCTAACTGTTGCACTCTCTGGAGTGGGAATAGTAATTTTTACCCCTCCGCTATCCAACACTTTCCCTACTGTTGCACTCACTGGAGTGGGAATAGTAATTTTTACCCCTACGCTATCCAACACTTTCCCTACTCTTGCACTCTCTGGAGTGGGAATAGTAATTTGTACATCTCCGCTATCCAATACTTTCCCTACTGTTCCACTCACTGGAGTGGGAATAGTAATTTTGACCCCTCCACTATCCAAAACTTTCCCTACTGTTGCACTCTGTGGAGTGGGAATATTAATTTTTACCCCTACGCTATCCAACACTTTCCCTACTGTTGCACTCTCTGGAGTGGGAATAGTAATTTTTAGCCCTACGCTATCCAACACTTTCCCTACTGTTGCACTCACCGGTGTGGGAATAGTAATTTCTACCCCTTCGCTATCCAACACTTTCCTAACTGTTGCACTCTCTGGAGTGGGAATAGTAATTTTGACCCCTACGCTATTAAACACTTTCCCTCCTGTTGCACTCTCTGGAGTGGGAATAGTAATTTTTACCCTTACGCTATCCAACACTTTCCCTACTGTTGCACTCTCTGGAGTGGGAATAGTAATTTGATCCCCTCCGCTATCCAATATTTTCTCTACTGTTTTAGTTAATGTACTGTAAAATGTATTTTAAAAAGATTAAAAATATTGTAATATTTTAATTTGTTATATATATTTTTCATTTTTTATTTATACTATTGGTGTATGTGTATATATATGTATTTATAATTTTTAATATTTTTTTAACAATTTATAAGTTATTAAAATAATTATTTATAAATATTATTAATTAAGTATATATATTATATTTTATACATATATATTTTTAATTGATTTTTACATTATATGTATTACTTATAATTTTAATTTTTTAAAAATAATTTTAACTATGTTTTTAAAAATTTTATGTATTATTTACCATTATTTTTTATACATGAAAAAAAACCGATATTTTTAACAACGATATTTTTAACGATATTTTTTTATCGATATTTTTGTACTTACCATTATGTAGATAGGACTTCGATATTCTGGACATCGATATTCTTGCGTCGATATTTTTGTAGCTCGATATTCTGACTGTCGATATTCTGTCAGTGATCCACTGGAGACATGAGTACTTATGCCTTATTATTATTATACCTTATTGCAATTTTTAATGTCATGAATCCCATGATATCTTTCTGTCAGAGTTATCTTTTTTCCTTTGTCTCATTTTGATTCATGATGGCCATTATTCCATCTAATTCATTGTATTTGTTTTTCTAAACTACACAATGTGTAGCATTTTTTTCTACTTTCATATTTTGGTAGCTCAGTCTTTCTGTACTCAGTAGGTCGACATGCAACCATTGAATGCATTCATTCATGGTAGATATGTTTTTGAGGGAAGACTTAGCATTTCAATCATCAAGCACAACATTTATTAAAAAATCCAGAGGAGGCAACTCAGTTTGTGAAGTGTACCTTATAATTTTCAAACACATTTCTCATATGTATCACTAAATCATTATAAACATCTAGGCACTTGTGACTGTGGCTTTGTGCTAAACAGTTCAGTCACTAAACTAAGGCTGGTATCTCTAGAATAGACACTGGTTTCCTGTCACACACACATTTGTTACACGTAGATGTAGAGGATCTGGCTCTTGGTATGAGCTGGAGAGCTTCACCCCTTGCCAGACATGTTTATACCCAGGGGCTTCACCCATGCAGTCTGTGCAGACTGGTTCAGAGAGAGGAAAGGCCCTGCACACATGACCTTATGAGGATATGACTGGGCAGGTGGGACAATGTCTGGGAATATGAGGATTGTGTCTGTGGAAATGATGGGTGAGATGGAGCATTTGAGGCTGTACTTGGGAATACGATCACTGTACTTGAGGAGAGGATGACTCTACTGCTGTCCAAGGATGCCCTTATTTTGGTCTATCATCTTTCCACCTCTGACTTACCATGTTAGGACCCTAGTTAATATATGGGTGGTATCTTAATGAGAGGTTTATCTGCTTTAGAATCATTGTTGTTACTTTGTTATACTTGTTTTTATTGCAGGTGTTTTTAATGTTGAGTGATGTCACTCCCTGTAAAAACATCAGGCTCAAGGCTGAAATTGGGCAACTTTATTTGAAGCCTCGGTGTCAAAGGCCACAAGGGGTCATCACCTGTGACGTCATGATGGGGTAGGCCAAAGTATCTGCTGTCACATCTGCTTCCCCTGTCACATTAGATCAGTGCTATGTTACTGACAATGAAATCTTCCAATGCAAATGAAATAATGACAAGTGCTGAAAATTGGATTTTATTGTTATTGACCAGACACAAACAAAATCATAGATAAAATGCAAAAACTGATCTTTGACTTTTTTGCTTTACTGGAGAAAAGCACAGAGCCAAAAGTAATCCTTAATTCATAAACAGACACAAAAATGAACTTTGTTAATTTTATCTCCTGGGTAGGTGGATTTGAAATCAGTGATTAGGGTTATATGTTTATATCTGTAAGAAGCACACAAATATCCTTCTTAAACCAGCTTACATGCAATATAATGAGAAAAAATCAAAAGGAATCTAAAGTTCAGCACAGGCAGTAGAGCTGCACATATATCTCCATTCAGAGGTGAAACCATCAATGGTACAGCAAGTGCAGTGGCACCTGTGGCTCGGGCCATGAGGGGATCTCTGCACCACAATTATGAGAGTACGTTATTCCCCAAAAGGGGTAAAGATGGGCCATTGTCAATGCTTGCATTAGGGCCTTGAGGCGCCCTTGCTATGCCACTCCCTCATTGAATGGATGAATGCTGTAACATGTTAATGGAGTAAAGGAAATGTGCATATCAGGAAGCAACACGTGGAGCGATTAAATCTGTGTTTATTTTTAAGATTCAGTCTCAACCAGCATTCAAAAAAGAACCAGCGGCAATGCAGTGGGTCATAACTTGCCAGAAAACTGCTTTCTGAGTTGTCTCAGCGGCATCACTAAAACATTTTTGGCCTTGTTCAGTCCGCACTGCTTTGGTTCACAGCTCTGCAATAATGATCATTACTTACATGAGCCCTAGTCACAAAGGTGAATTCAGCCATACATATAACTTTACACCCAAATTTAATTCTATTACAGATGCCAGAAATTCACAAAATGGTTTCTGGCAGGCATAACCCTGTTTAGGTGTCCGATATCTCTGCAGCTGTGAATTCCACTCCAGGGGGTCGGGGTGTAGAGCCTTAGAAAATGTGGAATATGGAAATTCTCTTCTTCTCCTTTCTAGTCTGTACAGAGAAGGAGAATTATTGCAGCCAAGTGAGAAGGGCAATGGATCACCTGAAAATTCACTGGGCTGTATGGGAACAAAACTATATATGCGTTTTCACAGGAGCTTCTATTGCCCCTGTGTTTAGCTCTCTGCTATGAAGAACTCTGCAGAGCAGGAAAGGGATCTTTCTGGGAATGGCACATGACCCTTTAAAGAATACACATGAAAACCTGCAGCATGAGCAGTTTTCCATACTCAATGCATATTCCTTGGAATGTCTGGGAATTCCAGAAGGTTGTAAATCTACACTTGCATGTGGGTGTAAATCTGCAAACGCAGCTTTTCAACTTTTTGGGTGAATTGGGTCCAAAGTCTACAAGATAAAAATTTGAAAATGTATAACATGACCCCTCTACTTAGGGGCCGATTCTGATGCGGGTTGGAAAAGCTTCCCGACCGAATCGGTTGGGAAATGGTGTCCGACCCACTCGGATCGGGAAAGTCCGACCGGCGGAGTAGGATGCATCCGGATGCTTCCAGATACGATTTGGTTGAACTCCCATTGACTTCAATGGGAACATTTGTTCCTAACCGCATCAGAATTGGGCCCTCGGTCGGGAAGACACGTTCCCGATCCGATTTGGAAGGAGCAAATGCCGTTAGGAGGCCTTCCTAACTGCATCAGAATCAGGCCCTCGGTCGGGAAGCTTTTCCAACCCGCATCAGAATCGGCCCCTAAGTGTGAAAACCAATGGGACTGTCAGACTCACTCACAAACTCAAACGCTTGGCTTAAATATGTGGCTGAAACTAAAATATTTAGAGAGGCACCTAGTGACCTGTCACATTGTGAGATGCGGTAAAGCCCTTGGGAGAGAAGTTAGATTTCAGAGTAGCAGTAACACCTAGTCAGAGTATGGGTTTGACTCATGTCCTGTGGACAGCAGAACGACAAATGTGCAACTGCGACCAATGAATTAGATAGTGTTTACACACAATTTCAGACAGAGCTCCTTTCAACAATGGGGCTTTAGGTATATTATCTTATGTTCTGTGCAAAACAGATACTGTTGCTGCAGTGTCACAAAGTGGCCAGGGTAAGGTATTTGTAGCATTTCTGCTTGGAGCAGACATAACCTGATGCCACAGTTAACCTCAATAGCAAGGGAGGGCACAGCAATGGCTGAAGCATTGTCACATGCAGATGCCAGTGGATCATTGCTGCTCAGCACCTGAAGTCAGCTGGAGGTGCAGTATACATGCACTCTGGCCAACCACAGTACAGCACTAGCGCAGGTTATAAAGCACTCAGTCATACATTGGTGCATCAGTGACATCCATGAAGTGGGCAGAGCATTGCCTTGGCTCACTGAATCGAGAAGCCGGGATTACTGCTATGTAGCAATGACACCCAGTGTCCCAGGCCAAATATGGCATTGGATGAAATTCTGGTCAAGATCTCTAGTTCATTGCTACCCTGCTGGAAACCCAATTTTATGGCTTGGAATTTTCATTGAGTCACAGGAGGACTACCTTCTAGATACAGATGTTTTTTGTGTTATGATGTGGGAAAATAGAAGTCATAAAATAATCCTTCTCAGTTTCAGGGAAAGCACAATCACCTAAAGAATAGAAAATCAATGTTGAGGCCTGGCCCCTAAGAAGTAGAAAGAGTGGTTCAAGCTAGTTTGCACCAATGGCCTGGGACTGCACATCGATGTAGGTATCTGTGCCAGACTCACAACGGTATGTTCCATTTTCGGTCACAATCTTATTGCCCTGGACAATCTTCAGCTCTACTGGTACTGAGACAGTGACCTCTTTGCACATGAAATTCACAGTCACTTTTGTGCGTGGGGGGGCCTTCACCGGCATGCTCAACTCTGTCTTTTTCCTTGTGGTGGACGACTCAGACTCTCCTTTCTTCACTGTGAAGGTGTTGGACACCTCTGCCTCAATATTGACCACTCCTAGCAAAGTAAAGGAGGCACCAGCCTTGACTGATGTCTCATTGCTAAACTCAAAGCTATGGGAGACATATTTCTCAAACTCTTTTGTACAAGTAGCTGTGAACATCTGCTCGAGGTCTGTGTTGTTGGTGTAAAAATACTGATCTATCTGAATATTCCTTTCACTTTCAATCGTTTTCTTGTCCCACAGAATCTTGGCTGTCACAGAGGCTTTCCCAGGGCGCAGAGGATACACATGGGAGACTTTATCATTGAAACCGTTATGCCAGTAGTTTGGCAAACTTTCACCAGCCCTGGCTCGAATGGACCATCCACCTCTATTTGGATGCTCGTATAGAAGCCATGCTCCACTCTGGACCTTGTGGGAGGATATTTTATCATTCATGTTTCCACATGTTAGATTAGACTCTTGAGTCAGAACCATCGCTTGACCAGAGTAATCTGGATGTTCATAAACTGTGATCTTTGGATTGCTCAGATCTTCGGTTATCAGGATAAGAGAAGAACCCATGTCATTCATATGAGTCTGTGAATGTTCTCCCTCCTCCAGGGGAGTGCACCAGCCCTGATAGTTGGGATGCTCGTACATTAGCCATGGCTGCCCCACCACCTTCACGGACGAGATGCAGTCTTGGAAGTTCTCGTCTCCCAGAGATGGCACATCTGCAGTAAATGTCTTGTGCAGTCCCTGGAAGTTGGGATGTTCATAGACAGTGATTGTGTTCATGGTTGTCAGCTCTGGTCTTTCCAATGTGTTTCCTTTTATTGAACCTGTAATTCAAAACAACAGGCAGTCAGAGGAGGAATATCATGCAGGGTTGTGTGAAAACTAACATCACTGGTTCCTCTCTTTTAATAGAAAAGAAGGATACATTTACATGCCATCGTTTTAAATCTAAGGGGCTCATTTACTTGCCCCTTGTGGGACATTTGCGGCGCCGGAGCATCACTTTTGTGATGCTCAGGAGGCACAATGTGCAGACACATATGTACAAGACCATGCAAATTAACTTTGTGTGGCTTTTCATGGCCTAGTAGATATGGTGCACGGCAATGCAGCGCAAGTCGCTGCATTGCCTTACACTACATCATGGAGGCATTGCAGTGGGTGTCCCCAAGCAACATCCATGGATTTTGACGCTGCCCCAGATTTACAAAATCAGGTAAACCTGGGAAAGCACCAAAACCATGTGCCTCCCCTAGTTTTTCCTCTTTCCATGTGTGCTGTATTCTGCAGCACACATAAAATGAGGAAAAGCCTCCATGGATTGTTTTTGTGCAGGAAGGAACACCTTCCTGCACAAAAACAATCATACTAACAATGCAGACACCTTTGTACCATGGTTCAAGGGTATCTGTGTTGGCGCTTAGTTGCAAATTGTGCGCTGGCTGAAAGAAGTGGAATACAGCCAATTGTGTAAATATGGTGCATTCCTGCCCTTTCGAATTGGCATAGGGCAGCGCCGCAAAAAAACTTGCGGCGTTGCCCTATGCCAATTCTTTGTAAATGAGTTCCCTAAAATTTCAGTCTCCCAATAAAATGAAGCGTAGTAACATAAAGCACTTGTCACCTGCAGGCGAACCAGTTGGTTCAGGATTTAGCAAAGTGTCGGTTGCAAGGAGCCCGTAAGGTTTACTATAAGGAAGTCACAGGACTGGCCAGAATACTTAGGTGGAATAATATAAAAGTATTGCTAGACCTGGCATCTTTTGGCATGTTTCCTCTGTCTTTTTGCTTTCTTACCTCCTGGTTTTGACTCTGTTTTTGCTGGTTTAGTGTCTCTGCACACTTTCTCAGTGCTGTTCAGTGTTAAAGTGCAAGTGCTCCTATTGTAGATTATATTATGGATTGGTGTTTCCATGATTGGCATATTTGATTTACAGGTAAGTCCTTAGTAGAGTGCCAGGGCCTGTAAATCAAATGCTACTAGTAGGCCTGCAGCACTGATTGTGCCACCCACATGAGTAGCCTTTCAAAGGGTTCTCAGTCCTGCCACTGCAGTGTCTGCATGCAGTTTTTACTGCCATGTCGACTTGGCAAGTGCACCCACTTGCCAGGCTCTAACCTTCTATTTCCTTACCTGTAGGCCTAAGATACCCCTATGGGCAGGGTGCAGTATATGTGAAAGGTAGGACATATACTGGTGTGTGTGACATGTCCTGCTAGTGAACTACAGTGTAATTCGTTTGTCACTATGGAAAGGCTATCTGTCCCATAGGATAGAATTGGAGTTTATTTATAACATCTTATAAGTATAACTTCCCATTGGGACAAGGTAGAAAGATGGAGTTTAGTAAGCCTGAACTCAGAATATAAAAATGCATCTTTTAGTAAAGATGATTTTTATGTTCTGGGTTTGAAAATACTACTTTTAGAAAGTAGATATTCTCTTGCATAGCCATCCTGTGTGCCTCTGCTGAGTTGCGGATTGACTGTCTGGCTTTAGAGTGACAGGGCCTTTGGTTGTGCATTCTCTTCAGACAGCCACTGGGGGGGTCGAGGTGTGTCCTGCCTTTCCTGGATGAGTCAGGGCTGGGCTGAATAGACCTAGACTGCATTTAGAGTAGTGGGTGGAGATTTCCTTGCACCTGAATGGGGTCTGGTCTGCCTTGGACAATGCGTTCTCCATCTCCTGCCGGGAAGCTGGGCCAGAGAGGACCAAACTGGTTTGAACTGAGCACAGACACTCCCTGCCAAGAGAACAAAGAGAAACTGAGTATAAATATTGAGGCCCAGACTGCAGAACTTAAAAACTCGCTTGGATCAAGGAACCTGCCAAGGATAAGAGCTGAAAGAACTGCCAGGAGGAGTACTGCTCCTTTGCTGCGTTGTTGCTTTGCTGGGTTGGCCTGCTGTTGCTGCTTCTGCCTTGGGCAGTGAAAGGACTGGACCGAACTTTCTTCACTTGTTGCTGAGTATCTCCAAGGGCTTGAAATAGAGCTTGCCTCCTGTTCACGAAGTCTCAGGGAGAGCAAATACTTCACTTACCTCTGGGTACCACCTCTGGAACCCTGGGTTTCAGTTGCCACAGAGGAGGAAAGCAGCCGACACCGTCACCGACACTGCTGTGCACTCCGTGTCCTGAAGGCACCGCAGAGGGCACCACCACACTTCGCACCGCAACCCTGGTCTCACCGATGACGACGACCGCCACTAAGACGCTGCATACACTGCGACCTGTGGGCACCGCACTCCGCACCGCCTTGCTTCATTCCGTCGCCTTGGTTCTCTTCCCCCCTTTCATCCTGTCCCCTAGTCTCATCTCTCCAGTGTCTGTCTGCCCTGCACCAGCCCAGGATCCCCACTCTCACACACTAAGTGGCATATTTATGAACCCCTTGCGCTGCCGTAGCATCACTTTTTATGATGCTCCAGTGGCACAAACATTGAAATCGTATCTATGAGGCTACGCAAAGCCACTTTGCTTGGCTTTGAATAGCCGCATAAATATGGAGTAAGGCAAGGCAGCTCAAATCACTGTGTTGCCTTACTCTGCATTCAAGAGGCATTTGATGGGGGTTGTGGTGGGTGTTCCAATGCACACCCATGGATTTTGACCCTTTCCCAGCTTCACAAGAGCATGTAAACCTGGGGAAGTGCCAAAACCTTATGCTTCCTTAGGTGAGCCATAACCAGGAGACATAACTTTATTCCTACTCGTTTGTTTCCGCTTTCCATGTATGCTGCATTGTGCAGCATACATGGAAAGAGGAAAACACCAACAGGATTATTTTTGTGCAGGAAGCTGCCCCTTCCTTCACAAAAACAATCCTACCGACAACACAGGCACCCCTGAACCATGGCGCAAGAGTGCTTGCATTGGTGCTAGGCTGCCAAAATGGCGGCAGCGCTGAGAGAAAGGACAGGAATGCACCCTATTAGATAAATACAGTGTATTCCTGCCCTTTCAATTTGACTAGGGCAGCGTAGCAAGATGACTTGCTGTGGTGCTATACATAAAAACCTCATAAATGAGGCCTTAACTCTCTTTGGCCTTATCCACTGAAGCAACTCCTCTGCGTGCACACCACCCATATATCTCATCATCCCTGCCTTCATATATCTGCAGGCTATTCCTGCCTCTTGCCCTCTCTTCCTTGCCTCATCCAAGCATCACCTAGTGAACCACAACCCAGAAAATGAAGATCCTTTTCTAGTCCACCCATCTCCTCCACCATGGCATCTCTACGAGCCACATGCCTTGTAGCGCCAAGTAATGTACATTAAAAAAAAATGTGACTAGCATCTTGGAGCTGAAGAACTTGCGGAGGATCCAATATGCACCAACAATAGCCAGGTCTCTAGAGCTTTATGAGGTTGGAGGTGATTGGTAATTGTTTAAAGGTAACTTGGGAAAGAAATCCAAGCCTTGCAGATGAGGTATGTGAAGGCTCAGCCTCCATGCCTTGTTTTTCTTATTTTACTAACATCTAATGCAAAGCAGTTGGCAGAATGAAGCAAAATCGCCAGTTGATAAAGATGAAAGATCTCAGTAAGAAATGTGGGTCCTAATGAGTGCAGAGTTTTATGGCAATTTAAACACTTTTGCATAATGCTGTCTTTCCTAATGGCAGACAGTGCAATCTTTTGGGGGGAAATATGTGTATGAACAGGCAGATTGATCAATAAACGAGACGTGCACTTCCCTACTATCTGGAGGTGGCAAAACATGTACTTGGAATTCTTAAGTTGATTCTGGTATAGTAATCCAGTGTAAAGCCTACTGCCCATCGTTTTGAAACGGGAAAGACAATTGTGGAAACTTTCCCCCCATAGACTTACATAGAAGCAGAGGCAATTTTAGGAGAAACATGCAAAGTAAAGCCAATTTGGGCTTTAAAACTCTATAGTCTCCTGTCCGAACCGGGTCTGTTGGCATATATGGTACTGGGAAAAATTACCACATATTAAGAAAATCAACTTATTTACCATTTTAGAATTGCATTTTAGAATGCGTTTAAATGCTATTGAAAAGCTCACTTTAGAAAATGACACAAATAGAAACGTAAATGCACTTTGTTTGAATATTAATAAATACATCGAAAATATGTATCATTATATTTATGTACAAGTCGAAGATGTCTTTCGAATTGCTTCATTGATAAATGTGTGTCTTTTGAATTATTTGCACCAAGTATCTATACTTTAGCCTGTGTAGTGACTAGGCCCAAAATGTTCCTTTCGACCTTTGCTCATAGCAAAGAATTTTGTATGACTGCCTAGCATTTATGTCTTCTTTAGAAATGTGCTGACTCTAATATCACGTTTATTTAGTTCCTCTCCCCATTTTAGATAATTTCACTCAAATACAACTGTATAGAATAAATGGTGACATAGACTTTCGAAATGTTGCTTCCGAATATTTTTGATATTTGCTTTCATATTACTGATTAGCCTTTCTCTATGCAATGAGCTTACAGTGCGTCTTTTAGCTTAGGTAAGAGAGTTCTCACAGGAACTTTCCTTCTTGTAAGAATTATGTTAGAAACTGTATCAAACTTGACGACAAGAGTGCAGACTGTGGGAATTGGAAGAAGATGCATCACCTGACCGACAACACCACCTCGTGAACTGTTCTGATTGGACATCGCGTGAATACACCTACAAAAGTTTAAACTTGTGTGAGAAGACTATAATAACGAGTGTTCCTAGCTAGTTAGTTTCGGCACATGTCTTTACCCTTGCCCTGTCCGATGGTCCTGCTGCTGGACTTTTCTTTGACTTTTCTTCATGGGGAGTTGATTTCTCTTAGATATTCCTGAGGTGAGTTGCTTTATTTTTGTGGTCCATTCTAATGCACAGATCGCTTTTATAAAATACCATTGGTATTGCAATGGTTGGAGAACATGGCTCAGTTTCCAGAGCTACTCTTCATGAGAAGTTCATCTCTCTTTTTTCGCTCTTTTCCAAATGGAACCCTGTAAGCGTTTTTATTAGAATAGGTCCCTTAGTTAGATTATCGGGTTTCTTTATGGAACCCTGTGTTCTTTTATTGCTTATTTCTAACCATTTCTTTATTTTCTGTAAACTACTAAATTGAATAAAGATAATTTGTGACTCTAACCTTATGATAAAGAAAACTTTTAAAACTTTCCCATTCGTCATTGACTCATCAAAATTCTAAATGTCAATGATGTTTTGATGACTTTCCTCTAGGGAGCTCTAATTCTCCAAACTGTGGAAAAGGTCCATCGACCTCTCTGGAGCCCCTGTGATTCTCTAAGGTGAAATTTGTAAGTGGGTGTATATAAAAGACCTGAAACATCTTAGAGATTTCTTTTTGTACTCCAGCAATACTTGACCTGTATGAGGGCAGAGTGCAAATCCTTAGGTAGAAAGGGATGGATTTTCTGCAAAATGTTTAACAATAGAATCAGCAGAAAGTAGTGTTTAAAATAGGCATTCTGAAGGAGAGATCTTCATTGCAGGGAGGGGCATATATCTGCAAATAAACACGTTCCCCTGTTCTTTCCTTGACATTTTTTCACTCATTAAATTTCGCTGTTTTTCATGTACTAACTTTTAACTCCAGGGGTTTGACTTCAGAGCATCCGGTATCCACTGGGTGTGGTTTACTTCAACAAACATTTAATTGTGTCCCCTCTGGAAAATAGCTTTACAAAAAATAGAACCCGGCAACCATTTTTCTTTTGCTGCTATTCATTTCAGCAGACTAGGGGCCAATATTTATAATCCTTGGTCCTGGCTACATTATTTCGCCATGATTTATACATTTTTTAAGGAAACATTTCTACAATTTTATACGTCTGAAAACATGTGGTGATACACTTTCAAATCAATATTGCTCTGTGCTGATTTTCAAATGGTCAAAACAAAAGACATTCATAAACAGTACATTTTGTCAAATAAAACATTTGTGCTTAAGTTCAGTACCTGTGTGGATCAAAACAATTATACCTAAATTCAGTGCCTGTGTGAATCATACTAACAATTATAAAATTACACCAGTTTATAATTTATACATCTATTCAATTAAGGAGCACTCTCCTTGAACCCAACCATGGGAGTTGACATATGTGTCTGAGAATACACTATTTTGGGTTAATTTCACATTAACTTGCACACATTTTCCAACAAAAGAGGCACATTGAACTTTGTATCAGAATGGATGTTCCAGGAGTACTTTTGACTTGGATCCTGGAACGATTCTGAACTAGGCTTGGGCACAATTTAGATTACGCCGGAGTAATCAAAGTTATTTCGGTAATTCCACATTACCCTCGATGTGGAATTACGATTATTATGCAATGACTCCTGCTCATGTAATTCAGAGTTATTTGTTGGGAAAAATCCTACTGCAAGAGCACATTTCATAAGCACAGACACTCTCTGCCTAAGAGAACAAAGAGAAACTGAGTATGAATATTGGGGCCCAGTCTGCAGAATTTTAGAACTCGCTTGGATCTGCTCGTAAGAGTAGCTGTTCGTACCTTCTATTTGTGTTCTGTTGCATTTAGAGCTGTTTCTACACCCAAAATGCATTCTTCCATGCACTGTAGATGCAAGGGGCATTTTTGTGCTAAGAAATAGCGCTAAACACAGAATTAAACTTCTTGCATAATTCAAGCGTAATCTGTGCACTGCTCCTTCCCCTCCCACCTGTAATCTATTGCATGTTGTGCTGTCTCTCCCTACTGCTCTCCAAGCAGAGCTTGTGACACCTAGCACCCGGGTCTGCCCTAAGTAGTCGGTGTGCTGCTCCTGTCCCCTGCAGCCTGCCCTACATGGTGTGCTAGCTCTCCCAAAACCTTCCTTTGGCCCTCTGAGGTCAGCTTGCTGCACATGAACCCTTGGTCTTGCCCTCTGTGGTTTTTATGCTGCCCCTGCCCCTTGCCTTCTGCCCTCTGAGGTCAGTTGTGCTGCCCCTGCCACTCTCTTTTGCCATCATAGGTTATCTTCCTGTCTCTAGCCCTGCTGGCCTACAAAGCAAATGCAAGGAGACAATGGATGGAGTGCTGAAACCTTTCAGACACTCACTCCAGACACAGATCTGGGTTGAATCCATCATCGTTCTTTAGCTCACTTTGCCACCCCAGTTTGGACCCAGCCATATGCAAATCAGTCTTGACCCTGTGCCTCATGGGAACAGTCCAGCCAGAACTGCCAGTCCAGGTTCTCCCTAGACTGGAAAAAAGCGACCTGGGTCCAGTTTCGGGGTAACACCCCTCATCAGCCAGGCTAGCTTGAATCCAGAGGCAAAGTGAACAAGGGACCCACGTCTGCACATACCCTGCCAACTTAAGGCGAACAAAGCAAGCACAAGAAGACGATGGACGGAGTGCTGAAACTTTTCAGACACTCACCCCCAGTCACAGATCTGGGTTGAACTTTAATCCATCATCGTTCTTTAGCTCACTTCACCACCCCAGTTTGGACCCAGCCATATGTAAATGAATCTTGACCCTGTGCCCTATGGGAACAGTCCAGCCCAAACTGCAAGGCCAGGTCCTCCCTGGACCGGAAACAAGCATCCTCGGACTGGTTTCGGGGTAACACCCCTCATCAGCCAGGCTAGCTTGAATCCAGTGGCAAAGTGAGCAAGGACCCACGTCCGGGCATACCCTGCCAACATAGAGCAAACAAAGCAAACACAAGGAGACGATGGACAGAGTGCTGACACTTTTCAGACACTCACCCCCAGTCACAGATCTGGGTTGAATCTATCATTGTTCTTTAGCTTACTTTGCCACCCCAGTTTTGACCCAGCCAATGCAAATCAGTCTTGACCCTGTGCCTCATGGGAACAGTCCAGCCCGAACTGCCAGGCCAGGTCCTCCCTGGACCGGAAACCAGCATGCTGGGACCCGAGATTGGTCCATGTGCCTCTGCCTCTCCCTGCTAGCATGCAAGGTCAGTTTGCTGCCTCTGGTCCCAAGCCTGCTCTCTGTGGCCCGTTTACTGTCCCTAACCCCTCCCATCTACCCTATGTAGTTTGTTGTTTTTTCCCTTTCCCTCCTTGCTGCTGTTGGAACTGAGCTTGCTGTCCCGAGCCCACCGCCTACTCTTTGTGATATCTATGCTGCCCATGACCCCTACCAGCTGCCCTCCATGGTCTGATGTGCTGCCCCTCTCTGCTGCCCTTGTAGGTCACCTTGCTGCTCCTAGCCTCTGGCTTGCCCACTGTGGTGTGGGGGCTGTCCCATTACAAATGCCCTCTTTTGTCTGTGGTATTGCCCCCCCGATCTTCTGCCCTCTGAGGTCAGCTTTATACCTCTCGCCTTGCCCTCAATTGTCTGTGTGCTGTCCTGCCCCCTCCAAGCTGCTCTGCGTAGTCTGATGTACTGCCCCTGCCCCTCCCTACTGCCCTCCTATGTCAGCTTGCAGCCCCTGAGCCCCCAGCCTCCTCTATATTGTCTGTGTGCTGTTCCTGCCTCCTCCCACCTTCTCACCATGGTCCGTTGTGCTGCTCCTTCTCCTCCCCTTTCCTCTCTATGCTCAGCTTCCTGCCTTTGGCCCTCACCTGGGCTGCCCTCTTTGGTCCAAGTTCTATCCCCGCCCCTTTCCTCTGCCATCTATGGTCATTTGTGATGTACCTGCCCCTCCCTGCTGCCATTCATTGTCAGCTTGATGTGCTTGACTCCCTAGATTGACCTCTGTGATCTGTGCGCTGCCCATGCCCTGCCCCTTCCTTCTCCACATGGTCTCTTGTGTTGCCCTGGCCCCTCCCTGCTTCTCTCTGATGTCAACTTGGTGCCTCTTGCCCCCCCAGACTGCCCTCCATGGTCTATGTGCTGCCCATGCTCTCTCCCGACTGCCCTCCATGCTCCATTGTGCTACTCTTGCTTCTTACTGACGTCCTCTGAGGTCAGCTTGTGCCTCTGGCACCCAAGCATGTTCTCTGTCCTGCTCAGCTTCCTTCTGCCCACCCTCAGTGGTCCATTGTGCTGCCCCTGCTCTTACCTGCTGACAGCATACTTAAACTTATTGCCCCTGGTGCTCAGACTACCCTCTGTGGTCTCTGTGCAGACTATGGAGGGTGGGCAGGAAAGGCTCCCGCCCACTCTCCATAGTCTGTTGTTCTGCCTTTGCTTCTCCCTGCTGTCCTATAAGGTCAGCTTGCTGTCCCTGGCTCCCAAGCCTGCCCTCCATGGTCCATTTGCTGCTCTCGCCATCTCCCTCTTGCCCTGTGTGGTTCATTGTGCTGCCCCTGCCCCCTCCCTGCTACCCTTTGAAGTCATCTTAGTTACCCTGGTCCCCAGACTGTTATTCCTTGTGCTGTACATGTCACCTACCCCCGCCTTCCATGGTCTATTCGGATGCCCCACTCTTCCTTGCTCCGCCCAAGCTTAACTTTCTGCCCCTAGCCCCCCTGCCTGCATTCTTTGGTACGTTGTGCTGCCCTTTCCCCTTCCTGCTGCCATCTGAGATCAATTTGCTGCCCCATGCCTCCCGGCCTGTCCTCTCTGGCCCAAGTGCTGGCACTTCCCCTGCTGCCTGCTCTCTGAGGTCTGTTTGCTGCTACTGGCTCCCCAGTCTGCCCACTGTGGTCCGTGAGCTTCTCTGACTCCTTCCCCGATCCTTTCTTGGTCCCCAGTGCTGCTTCTGCCTCTCCCAGCTGCCATCTGAGGTCAGATTAAAGCCTCTGCCCTTCATTGTGCTAGTGCTGCCCCGTCCCTCCCTGCAGAGCTCCAAAGTTAGCTTTCTGCCCCTGGCCCCCTTCATTCCCCACCATAGTCTGTGTGTGGAATCTGCCCCTTTCCCCTTGCCATCCATGGTCTGTTATGTTCCCCCTAACCCACCTGCCCTCTGAGGTCAGTTTGCTGCTACCGGCTCCCCAGACTGCCAACTGTGGCCCATGAATCCTTCCTCCCCTGCCATCTTTGGTCCCTTGTGCTACCTCCACCTCGGTTGTCCGTGTGCTGTCCATGCCCACCCCTGCCTGACCTCGGTGGTCTGTTGTGCTTCCCCTGTCCCTCTCTGATGCCCTCTATGGTCCTTTGTGCTGCTGCCACCCCTCACTTCTGCCTTCTGAGGTCAGCTTGCTGTCCTTGGCCCCTCGGCCTGCCCTCCATTGTCTGAGTGCTGCCCCTGACCCTGAACCCCAGCCCTCTACAGTCTGATGTTTCCACAGTCTGATGCCACTCCCTGCTGCCCTTCTAGTTCAGATTGCTGTCTTTGTTCCTTTGGCCTGCCCTACTTGACCAGTGTGCTTCACATCCCCTACAAGCTTCCCTCTGATGTCCACTCACTTTCCTGGTCCCACAGCCCACCATCCATGAGCTGTGTGCTGCTGCTGTCCCTTCTCACCTGCCCTCTGTTGCCATTTGTGCTGTCCCTGCCCATTCCTGCTGCCCTTCAAGATTAGCTTTCTGCCCCTGGCCTGCCCCTTGTGATCTGTGTGCTGGTAAACAGTCTAAATATCGAGTTGTTAATGTCGACTTGCACAAATATCGAGTTTAGAATATCGTCTGTCAAAAATATCGACAGTCAGAATATCGTGGGCAAGAATATCGAGTCTAAGGTAAGTAATATCGTTTTTAAAAATATCGAAGTCATTAATATCGTTTGCAAAAATATAGTTGTTAAAAATATCGTTGTTTTAGTTTGTGTTATGTATTTTAGTGTGTATTTTAAATGTATGTGCTATATTTTTTTGTTTGAGTATTGCATTTATTTTTTATGTATGTGTTAAATTTTTAGAAGTTATTACTTCTTTTTTAATTACATTTGCGTTTTAGTTCTGTAGCGGGTTGTGGGTTTATAGGGCAATAGGGTGGGAAGTAATTTAAATATAATTAATTAAATACTAATTTTCTTTGAATTACATTTTGTGTTTTAGTTCCATAGCGGGTTTATAGGGGAATAGGGTGGGAAGTAATTTAAATATAATAAATTGAATATGAATTTTTATTTATTAGTATTTATTTAAATTTTATTGTATAGTGTTAATTATGGTAATTAATTATGAATTAATTAATTGGCTGTTACATTTTATTGATTAATTAATTGGTAAATATGTTAATTGTGTTATTTTTTTAGGAGTGGGTTGTGGGTTTATAGGGGAATAGGGTGGGAAGTAATTTAATTATAATTAAATTATTAATCTTTTTAATAATTCATATTTATTTAATTAATATTTTATATTGTTAATTGTGGGAAATAATATATAATTAAATATTTATTAAATTGTTATTCATTATTATGAAATAATTGGTAAATATGTTAATTGTGTCACTTTTTTAGGAGTGGGTTGTGGGTTGATAGTGGAATAGGGTGGGAAGTAATTTAATTTTAATACATGTATTAATATTTAATATGTAATATTTATTATTTATGATTTTATAGTGTTAATTGTATGAATTAATTTATTAATACATAATTATATTTTGATTGTTAATTGATATTAATTAATTAATTGTTAATTATGTTAATTGTGTAATTTTTAACCCCTCCGCTATCCCACACTTTCCCTACTGTAGCACTCATTGGAGTGGGAATAGTAAATTATTCCCCTCCGCTTTCCAACACTTTCCTTACTGTTGCACTCGCTGGAGTGGGAATAGTAATTTTTACCCCTACGCTATCCAATACTTTCCCTACTGTTGCACTTGCTGGAGTGGGGAAAGTAAATTATTCCCCTCCGCTATCTGACAATTTCCCTACTGTTGCACTCACTGGAGTGGGAACAGTAAATTTTACCCCTACGCTACCCAACACTTTCCCTACTGTTACACTCGCTGGAGTGGGAATAGTAATTTTTTCTCCTCCGCTATCCGACACTTTCCCTACTGTTGCACTCACTGGAGTGGGAATAGTAATTTTTACCCCTACGCTATCCAACACTTTCCCTACTGTTGCACTTGCTGGAGTGGGAATAGTCATTTTTACCCCTACGCTATCCAACACTTTCCCTACTGTTGCACTCCCTGGAGTGGGAATAGTATTTTTTACCCCTACGCTATCCAACACTTTCCCTACTGTTGCACTCATTGGAGTGGGAATAGTAAATTATTCCTCTATGCTATCCAACACTTTCCCTACTGTTGCATTCGCTGGAGTGGGAATAGTAAATTATTCTCCTCCACTATCCGACACTTTCCCTACTGTTGCACTCACTGGAGTGGGAATAGTAATTTTTACCCCTACGCTATCCAACACTTTCCCTACTGCTGCACTTGCTGGAGTGGGAATAGTCATTTTTACCCCTACGCTATCCAACACTTTCCCTACTGTTGCACTCCCTGGAGTGGGAATAGTATTTTTTACCCCTACGCTATCCAACACTTTCCCTACTGTTGCACTCATTGGAGTGGGAATAGTAAATTATTCCTCTATGCTATCCAACACTTTCCCTACTGTTGCATTCGCTGGAGTGGGAATAGTAAATTATTCCCCTCCGCTATCCGACACTTTCCCTATTGTTGCACTCGCTGGAGTGGGAATAGTAATTTTTTCTCCTCCGCTATCCAACACTTTCCCTACTGTTGCACTTAGTGGAGTGAGAATAGTAATTTTTACCCCTCTGCTATCCAACATTTTCCCTACTGTTGCATTAATTGGAGTGGGAATAGTAATTTTTAACCCCCTCGCTATCCAACACTTTCCCTACTGTTGCACTAACTGGAGTGGGAATATTAATGTATATTCCTCTGCTATCCAACACTTTCCCTACTGTTGCAGTCAATGGAGTGCAAACTGTAAGTTTAAACATTAATAGATATTTTAATGTTTTAATTTCTAATATTAATGTTTTTTTGATTTACTTTATGTTAAAGGTGTATGTATATATATATATATATATATATATTTATTTTTAATTTTATATATATTTGTAACATTTTAAAATAAATTATAATTATTAGTTTATTAATTTTTTTAAAGTAAATATATGTATATATATTACATTTTATATATGTTTACATTTTTAAAATTACCTTTATTTATTATATTTGTTAAAATGTACATTATATCTAAATATGTTTTTTTAAGTTAATTTCATTATTTTATTTATTTAACAATTTTTTATATATATAAAAAACGATATTTTTTACAACGATATTTTTTACAACAATATTTTTTTCTCTCGATATTTTGGTACTTACCATTATAAGTATAGGATTTCGATATTCTGGACAACGATATTTTTGTCACAATATTTTTGTAGCTCGATATAGTGGTCGTCGATATTCTGTCAGTGATCCCTGTGTGCTACCATCCCCTCTTCTGCCCGCCCTCCATGGTTAATCGGCAATACAATTAATCACCCTACACCCTACTGTTAGGAAATATTTATCATCATCCTCAAACTCTCAAGATCAATGGATTAAAACCACATGAACATCTTTGACTTTATTTCTTGCTCAAGCACAGACTTCCTGTTTATCACTGAAAAATCTTTAACCAATGACACTTCCCCCACCCTTCATGAGGTTGACACTCAAGTTTACCTACTCCTCATATGAATGTTGACATGGAATTGGCAGACTTTTGCTAGTCTGCATTACGAGCTGGCAAGCGTGAGCGAGATCCTCCTAGCATGCTTTTCTATCGCAGGTGGGTGGTCTCGGGCTGCTTCTTGGTAAGATTTGCTGCCATTCAAGTAGTGCTGTTCATGCTGATTTTTCAGCGCTGCTCAAGATACAGGTGCCAAATTGCAGTGCGTGCAGTGCAACGTGCATATTGCCCCCCTGTTGGTGGAACTCTGTGTTATCTTGCGGAATATTTAAAACGTTGCAGAATTCCGTGGAGTGAAACACCGTGAGGTCCATCCACCCCTGATGAAATGGACCTACTACGAAGTCTGACAGCAAAGTTGCTGTCATATTTAAGAACTCCTTATCCTCCTCCCGCTATGTAGAATTTTCATTCACAGAAGGCAAACTTTACTAATCAACTGGCCACGTTCTCCAACTTCACTCCCCCTGAATAATCCAGCCTTCCTTTGCACCATACAGACATCTATCTTTGTATCTGGGTGACCTGAACATCTGGTTTATAAAACCAGACCAGTTTCATACCAGATCCTGCCTATGAATCTATCCTGGATTCTCAACTAACTGATGTTTTTAGTCCAACACATAAAGCTGTATACATTCTTGTCACAATTTTCACCCCACTGGGACAAATCACCATCATAGCAAATCAGCCGTCTCCTGGCTCGACAACCACATCCTTCACTTCTATCTCAAATTCCTTTCTACTCCTCTTGCACCACCAACAGTGACCAACTGAACCTCACCTCTAGTCATTATTAGCCAACGGAAAATGAAGAACTCCATAAGGTCTTTCATAAGCCCAGGTAACCTGAAGAACATCTTTTTCTCTGCCTCTTCGGCCTTCCCAACCAGAGTCACTAAAGTATACAAAAAAGTGATGGATGCAATCATTGACTTAATCTCAGCCACTGGTAATTACTCAGGGCTGCATCCAAGTCCTTTGTTATTTTGCACAACCTGTCACCTCAGTTTGGGCCCAGCCATATACAAATTAGTCTTGACCATGCTCCAATGGGAACAGTTCATCCTGAACTGCCAGGCCAGGTCTTCCCTGAACTGGAACACAAGCTTACCAGGACCGGTTGTGCCCTAGTTAGGGCTCATCTGCATGGTATAGCTTTTCTCCAGTGACACAATACAGCACCGATGTCTGGGCATACCCATCCAACTTAGGGCGACACACTAAAGTATACCAAAAAGTGATGGATGGAATGCTTGAATTTGTCTCAACTACTGGTAATTATTCAGGCGCGCATCTCTTTCCATCATTATTTTACATATCATATCACCTCAGTTTGGGCCCAGCCATATACAAATCAGTCCTGCCCCTGCTCCACTAGGAAAAGTCCAGTCCGAACTTCCAGGCCAGGTCTTCCCTGAAGTGGACCAAAAGCAACTCAGGGCCAGTTTGGCCCCAGTTAGGGCTCATCAGAAAGGTTTAGCTTGGGTCCAGTGACACAGTGTGCACAGGACCCACGTCTGGACATGGCCATCCCTCTTAGGGCAACACAATAAAGAATACAAAAAATGATGGCTGGAATGCTTGTGCTCCAGTTCAGGACAGAACACACAAAATCAGAAGGATGATCATCAACTTTATACTCTAGTTGCAAAACAGCATTGTCACATATTTCGTTGACCTCTTTGTTGTTCTTTGTCTCACACTTACTTGTACTCCTGCAGCACAGAGCAAAGTGTACACATTGCTTGTATGGTACTTTAAGTGCTGGACATGACTTGTTTTTAGCCAAATGCCTAGTTTTACCACTCCTGAAGCATTCACAAACAAACATATTGTCCTTTTTCTTGATGAAGCACTGTCTGGCAAATATATGATGCTGCCCTGGTGGTGGTGCACTGATGAGGAGGTGGTGCTGTACTGATGCTGAGATGGTGTTGTGCTGATGCTGAGGTGGTGCTGTGGTGGTGCTCATGTGACCTGGGACTATAAGGAGGTACATGCATGGGGGAGTACAGTATACAGTGAGGAGAAACAATACACTGGGAGAGACACTGAACAGTGAAAAGGCACTGCTTAGGGTGGGAACATGCGGATTGAGTGGGTACAGGGAAGTTGAAGGGAGATAAAGTGCACAGGCTGGGGTGGTGAGTATCAAAGGAGGCTAGTGGAGAGGGAAAGATAATAGTCTGAAAGGCGGGGTAGCGGAAGAGAATGGGGATACTGTGCTGGGGAAGTGGATGTGAGGAGCATGAGGATGTGTATCACAGGATGTCGAAATGCGAAATGATGGTTTTGTTCTGTCCAGCAGCCATTTGCAGAGTAAAGCAGAATGCGTGCCTATACTAAAGTTACAGTGATACAGATAAGTACAGAGTGGTGCGTAACACACACACACTCAAGAGTAAGAGGTTTTAAATCAATGGACTACAAATGCATACCTTCAGGAGATTACAAGAGACCCTATTAAAAATGAACGCCAAGCAGCTCCACAATCAGCACATTTTAATCAGTTACACACGTAAGACAATACGAAAACAAACCCAGGCCAGTCCCACAATCAGCATGTCTTAAACATTTAGGGCCTCATTTACATGAAAGTGCCACAGCGCAGCACTGCAAGCCCTTTGGCTGTGCCATGCTGCGGCACTTTCAAAGCACAGGCATGCGTCATATCTACAAGGATATGACAGATCACTTTGCTCTCCCCTGCGCTGGCGCACAATTTGCTGCCATGCGCTGATGCAGGCACCCTTGCACCATGGTGCAAAGATGCCTGCGTCACAGGGATGATTGTTTATGTGCAGGAAGGTGTCCCATTCAGGAGAAATTGAAAATGTTTTGAGGTGAAATCTGTGTGGTTTAGTGCCTTGTAAGATAGTTAATTGAAACAGAGGAGGATCAAGGCCCAGCCCACTGGAAGCAGAATCTCAAGGCTAATTAGAGTGAAGCCTCTGCTTCAGGGGTTGGTGGTCAGTTGAGTTAGGCTGCATTCCATCGAAATAGCCAGACGAGGGCTCACAGTGACAGGTGCGGTAACAGCAATTTGAAAAACCGCAGCTAGTAAATATTTTTGTGATGCAAGATTACCTCACTATTCCGATTTATGCGCTTCAAACTCTGTGGATGAGGAAAGAATTGTACATGTTTTCACTCATTTCAAGCTGAACAAACTTGCCATTTGACCTGTTTATCTGCAAAATGTAACTAGGTTGTAATCTTTGGTTGTCAAACAGCGAGGGAATTACCACAAAACATAAATCTGAATCTTCTAAAATGGCCGCTCCTTGATCAAAGGGGCTTCCGCAAGCCCATAGACCTTCTTGGCGATTCCTCTTGGCTCCCCTGGTCATACTTGGCAATGGCACTACCCTAACCTCTCTCCCTCACATAAAGCAGTTTTATCTAGGCTTCCTCTAGTCATAAAGGTCAATAGCTCACCCCTGCTCCTCCGGTTTGATCCGATAGACCACAGCTATGTCGTGGAAGGTGACGTGGAAGGTGACTATCATTGGCCTTCTTGGAATTCCACTCCCTTAACTAACTGCACCCTTTTAGAGGCCATATTACTGCTATTACTGCTACTACTGCTATTATTATTACCATTAGCTGGAGCGTTACGGCCCTCTACTGATCCCGCCTTGCCTTACAAGACACACCCTCATTGTGGAATACACACTGGAACCCTGTACACCCCAACCTCTCTTCTAAGCCGCACGACCTACTCTCTCTCCATCATGCCGTTCCTCGCTCAGTCCAGAATGGACCCCAGACTAGAGAAGTTAGGTACGAATAGCTACATAATTAAATATCCGACTAACCTCTCCAAAAATGCAATTAAAGCTTTGAAACAGACTACTCAAAACTATCCCTGAAACCCTTATCTCTGACCCCTATTTCTGCCAAAAAAAAGGTGCTATTACTAGCGACCTGATCTTTTACACTAAAAGAAGAGCTCAGTGGAGAATGGTGCTACACTCTTTACTCAGAATCGCCTCGGCTAAGAAATTTCCTCGCGGTCTTAGACTCCTGGCTGTGACGTCATCCCACATTTAGAGCAAATGCAACCATTTCCATCTATAACAATGGGATTATACTAATTCAGGCCACAGATCCCAACCTGGGCATCTTTGAGACAGATTCGCCTTCATTAAAAAATCGATGGACCAAAGCTACACCCCTAGTCACTCTAGAAATGTCCATCCCCTAACTCCGACACCGGCCCACCCTGATCCCTCTCTAGAGTGCCACAACCACCCGATGTTAGCCCCACTTTCCTCGATCAACACTCACAGGGCCGCCCTGGCTCCACCAAACTTAGGCGCCCCAGACTCACCCACCATGCCCCGACCTGACCTACCACATGTCCGTAAGGCGGGAGCATTTGTTATCCCTAGCTACGATCACCTCACCTCCCCCACTCCCTCATTCACTAGCTCTATCCTATATAATTCCATCTCCCCACAACTGACCCGCCCACTCTCCACCAGGAATTCAGCTCCCCCTAACATCCCTCCCAGCGCCCACTCACCTTGCTCTACCATACATCAGAGATGGATTTCTCCCTCTGATGATGTCCCCCCTCCCCTGCGTCCCCTGGCCTTGAACTCGCCCACCCCCTCCCTAGTGAACAACCCTCCTCCTCCCCTCCACAAGACACATAAACCACATCCGGATCCTGCTGCTAAGCTCAAGGAACTAAACCAGGAACTTCTAAATCTCAAAATTATCATTCAAAATCTCATTAATTCCACTGAGGAGCTGGCCCTTGATCGCTCTTCCAACAAGACCTCGCAGGAGATCCGGCATATGATCCAACTCCACCATAATCTTCCACCTCCTTCCACTATGTTACTGAGTGACCACGGGCTGAAACCCCCAGCCCAGACCTGGAATGCCACTCCCTACTCTAATGCCCCATCTAGACCCGCCAGATCCAAAAATCAATTATCAGAACCAGATATTCTCTCCCTCCTCCGAGCTTACAACGCCCCTCTTACGCCCATCCCAGTCCCTCCTAGAACTTCACTAACCGCCCCTTTAAATGCCCCTGGCTCGGCCTATCCCAAGCAAGGGAACTCGGAGGGTATCCAAAGCATCACAACTAACCCTCA
The DNA here is from genome assembly GCA_963921515.1 of Calotriton arnoldi. NCBI lineage: Eukaryota > Metazoa > Chordata > Amphibia > Caudata > Salamandridae > Calotriton > Calotriton arnoldi. The sequence goes on from CAWUFW010004217.1 coordinate 58,079, forward strand.
TAGAGCGCCCAGACCCAACGCCAATGCCTTAAACATTAATTACCTCATGCAGATCCCCACTACGCAGCCCTCGATCAGTGACAACAAATGACACCTGAAATGCATGTTACTCAACTGTAGATCAGCGGTGAAATATGCCACGGACCCTGCAGATCTCATCCTTGCTCAAGAACTTGACCTCCTTATCCTTACCGAAACTTGGCTCACTGACTCCTCAGGCCCCATCCTTGACATCCTAGTCCCTCCCAGCCACAAAATTATCAGACTCGATCGAGCTAAGAAAACTGGAGGTGGCATAGCCTGTATCTACCACAATTCTCTTTCAGCAAAACAGTCCCCTTCAGCTAATCTCTCATCCTGTGAATATTTATGCATAGACATCACTATCACACATAGACCCCTTTGCACCCTGCACATCTTCTACCACCCACCAGGAGACAACCTCCCTCTCATTGAACAAACTATGGAGACCATCTCCTCCAACCTGGGCTGACACTGTCCCCAGATCTTCCTCGGTGACTTCAATCTCCATTGGAATGACCCGCATGATCAGGCGGTTAACACTCTCAAAAACATCTTAACTGACCTCTCCCTGACTCAATTCTGTGAAAGTCCCATGCACAACTTAGGCTCGATCCTTGACCTAATTATCTCCAATCCCAACTCCATTCATCTTGAATCTATTCTCCCCTGTGACTGGTCGGACCATCACTATATCAACTTCCGTATCCTTATAAGCTGGAATTCCAAAAGATCACAGCCACGAAAACAAAAACAGTGGAAAAGATCGCTTCATAATTCAAACGTTAATGAGCTCATATCTCGCTGTAATATCTCCCTACCCCCGCCTACAAACATGGCCGACGTTCACGACCTCACTGAACACTATAACAACGCCATGATGTCGGCCCTGAATGCAACTGCCCCCCTCCAACTAAAAAGAATACCCATCAAAGACTCCAAACCATGGTTCAATGACAGCCTTAATGCTGACAGACGCAGCCTGAGATTAGCAGAATGCGCCTGGAGATCCTCTCCATCCACGGCTCTTCTAAAATCGCTAAGACTAAAAAGAAGTAGATACAACAAACTCATCAGATCGGCAAAAGAAACCTTCTTCAAAGCCCAACTGGAAAAAGCCAAAAATCGCCCGAAACGGCTATTTGAGCTGATTAAGTCACAATCCAATAACACTTCTATCCAATCTCCGCACACCTCCTGCCCCCAACCAAACTGTGATGCTGTTGCTGACTTCTTCCTCGGTAAGGTGAGCAAGATCGAATCAGATCCTAAGTCTGCTCTAATCGAACTTGCACCCTCTCCTGACTCCTCTTTACCAACGCCCCCTCCCTCGCTACCCTGTCTCTCCCCCAAAAACAATGCCTCTTGGAGTCAATTCACACCCCTCAATAACACTGCCATCCTCAACATACTCTCGACCCTGAAACCTTCTAATCACTTCAATGACCCCCTTCCCCCAAACTTCTTCAAAGAAATGATAGGATCACTAATCCCGCTCTGGTCCAAGATCATCAACGCCTCTCTTCTTCAAGGTGAGATCCCTGACTGCCTGAAGGCTGGCCTTGTGCTCCCTATTCTCAAAAAACCCACAGCGGACCCTGAAGACCTGAACAACTACCGACCAATCACAAACATCCCTACCCTTGCAAAACTCTTGGAGAAATGTGTACATGAACAACTGCGCAAACACATTGAGCAATTCCAACTTCTCGACCAATTGCAATCAGGCTTCCGCACGGGCCACAGCACTGAAACGGCCATCACTCATATAGTGGATGATGCTCTCACGCTGCTTGACCAGAATGAAACCTGCCTACTAATACTACTTGATCTCTCATCTGCATTTGACACTGTCAAACATGACAATCTACTTAACCTCTTGGAATGCAGGATGGGGCTCTTAGGCACGGTCCTTAAATTTTTATTTTTTATTTTATTTTATTTTAAAGGTTTTTTATAGCGCTGGCTGGACCCAAGGGTATCAGAGCGCTTTACAAGGGTCGCATGAGTAGATATGGAAATAATAAAATACAATGAGGTCGCATTCAAATACAATTAAAACAATCGATGTAAACTAATTTAGAGAACAGAATTACAACAAATTGAGATAATCAGTAGCAAGTCAAGAGAAAAGAGGTATTCGAGGAACCAGGGGGGATAGAGAAAGCGGGGGGCAGGATGTAAGAGTGTAGAGAGGCTGTGAGGGGGTCGGGAAATACCAGAAACATCAAGCAGGGCCTAAGAGAGGAATTAGAGAGAATAGAGGGCAAGAAAAGTGAGAGGTGGAAAGGGGCTGGAGAAAGAGTATCGTGAGGTCAGAAGGGGGGAATCTTAAAGCAGTAGGGGGCCGGGATGTGCCAAGGGAAGGGGTTAAGGGCCCCAGAATTTTTCAAGAAGGTGAAGTTTGAGGTCTTTTTTGAAGCTGAAGTAGGAGGGGTTGCAACAAAGTTCTTTAGGGAGAGCATTCCAGATGGTAGGCGCATTTCCAGAGAAGGAGCGTGATTGAGTAGATTTCAGGTTTAACAGAGGAGGGATGAGAACGAGTGAGTTTGAGCTCCTCAGTGTTCGAGAGCAGCCCGCTTTGAGCAGTTTGTCTGCGAGGTACAGAGGGGTGTGTTGATGCAGGGCTTTGTGTGTAATGCAGGCGGTCTTGTAGGTAGATCTGCCTTCAATAGGGAGCCAGTTGAGGGCTTTAAGGGTAGGGGAGATGTGGTCGAACCGTTTGAGGTCGGTAATGAGTCTAGTAGCAAGGTTAAGAACAGATTTGATTGGGGCTAGGTGGACTTTAGGTGTTCCATAGAGAATGGCGTTACCATAGTCGATTTTAGACAGGACCAGTGATTGGACAGCTGATCTAAAGTCATCAGCCGGAATGAAGGGTTTTAATTTCTTGAGGTGAAAGAGAGTGAAGAGAGCGCTTTTGGCCGAGTTTTTTATGTGGGAGTTGAGAGAGAGGTTCTGGTCGATGTTAATTCCTAGGGATTTGACTGAGTTGGATAAGGTGAGAGAGCAGTTGAGCGCTGTAAGGTCAGAAATCCAGGCTTGGATAGGGAGCAAGCTGTTTTTGGGGGAGAAAAGAATGATTTCAGTTTTTTTAGGGTTGAGTTTGAGGTGGTTATAGTGGAACCAGGATTGGATCTTAGTCAAGGTGTCATTGAGGTGTAGAATGTCAGCGTGGGATTGAATCTTATGATAAAGTTGAGTGTCATCAGCGTAGAGGTGATACTTGATTCCCGCATGCTTAAGAATAAGGGTGAGGGGTTCCATAAAGAGGTTGAAAAGAGAGGGAGAGAGAATAGAGCCCTGTGGGACACCCAGTGAGACAGGCATAGGTTTAGAAAGGCAGTCATGAATTTTTTTGCTGGGTTCTGTGTTGAAAGAAGGAGGAGAACCATTTAAGCACCGATCCGTTGAGGCCGAAACGATCTTTAAGAGTGTTGAGTAACAGAGTGATTCACAGTATCAAAAGCTGAAGAGAGATCAAGGAGAATGAGAAGGGAGGACTCGCCCTTGTCTAGGGAGTGATGAATGTCGTCAATTATATTGAGCATGGACGTTTCTGTACTACATCCCTTTCTGAAACCTGATTGAAAAGAGTCCAACAGATTGAATGTGTCGATGTGTGAGTCTAGTTGGTGCAGGGCACATTTTTCAAGGGCTTTAGAGAGGAGAGGAAGGTTAGAGATTGGTCGAAGATTATTAAGGTCATTGGGGTCCGCGGCAGAATTTTTGAGGATGGGAGTGATTTGTCCGAGTTGTAGGGAGACCGGGACACAGCCCGTGGCAAAGGAGGAGTTGATGATAGAGGTCCAGAGCGGGGCAATGATGTGTTTTAAATCTTGGACAAGGTTGGCAGGGAGTGGGTCTCTGGAGTGAGAGGAAGGTTTAAGTCTGGCAATGACGTTGAGGACTTCGAGCTCAGTAACTGGATTAAAGTGAAGCCAGGAAGCATTATTTTTATTTTCAAGTTTGGCAAGGTCGGATTCAGGCAGAGAGACGACTAGCGGCAGAGATGAGGGGTCATGTGGGAGTGTTAGGAGGGTCAGAGAACTGGAGGAAGAGTCTTGGGGGGGTTGGGGGTTATGAGGAAGGGGTGTAAGGGCGAAGGAGTGGTCAATTTTGGAGATTTTTTCAGAGAAGAAGTTAGCAATTTCTTCACATCTCTCAATAGTGGCCGACATCTTGGGGTTAAGAGGAAGGGGTGTAAGGGCGAAGGAGTGGTCAATTTTGGAGATTTTTTCAGAGAAGAAGTTAGCAATTTCTTCACATCTCTCAGTAGTGGCCGTCATCTTGGGGGGGCAGCAGAGGTTTGGTTTTTAATCAAGCTAAAAAGTTCCCTGGGTCTATTTTTGGCCCGGTCTAGTTGGGAGCGGAAGAAGGCAGCCTTGGTATTAAGGATATGTTTTTTGTAATTGAACCTGGCGGCTCTGAGTAGGGCGAGATTAGTGAGCGAAGGGTTTTGTCTCCAAGTGCGTTCCGTCGATCTAAGTGCGCGCCTCTCATTGTTGAGATCGGTATTAAACCAGGATTTGGAAGAGGTGTTTTTCTGAAGTTTAAGTTTGGCTGGAGCAATTTGGTCAAGGACCTCAGTGATGGATTTATTAAAGTGCTCGGTGAGGTCATTAGCATTTAGAGAAGGAGGCGGAAGTCGGAGTTGCGCTTTGACTTTATTCTCAAGTTTGCCCGGGGGTATAAGATGGAAGTTTCTAGTCCATTTCTTCAGTTTGAAGGTTTTGGGGGGAGGGGGTAGTATAGTGTTCGAGATCGTGAAAAGGATGAGGTGATGATCAGACCAGTCGATGGGAACGATGGCGGAGAGGGAGGCTAAATCGGGGCTAGTAATGATAGCGTCCAGCGTGGCTCCTTTTGAGTGAGTAGGCGTATGGCAGAGTTGTTTCAGGTCATTGATATCAAGTAGATCTATAAGGATGTTAATCATGGGATCATCCTGTTTGTTCCAATGGAGGTTAAAATCCCAGAGGAAGAGGTTTTTGGAATTGGAAAGCGAGGATTGAGAGATAAGGTCGGCCAGTTCTTCTACAAAGGGAAGAGAGTCAGTGGGTGGGTGGTAGATGTTGTGAAGGCGAATAGGTGGGGTACCATGTACTCGAAGTTCAGCACCAAGGTATTCAAAAGTCGAATGAGCAGAGCTCTGCACAAGTGAGAGTTGTAGTTCATTTTTATAGATTATGGCAAGACCACCTCCGATTTTGCCAGGTCTATCTTTCCTGAGGATGGAGTAGCCAGGGGGAGAGAGCAGGTCAAGAATGGAAGAAGAGTGGTCATTGAGCCAAGTTTCAGTTAAGAAGGCGATGTCAATGTTTTCATGAAGAATAGTTTCTGAAATTTCGATCGCATGACAAGCAGCAGAGCGGCAGTTCACCAGCATGCAGGTAAGGGGTTTAGGATTGGTTTTGGGAGGGGGGATAGTATGGATAGTGGTGCGTTGCGGAGGCAGCCTGGGCGAGGCAGGGGAGGAAGGCATTCTGTTGGTTCCAAGGATCACAGGGATAGTTGCGAGGGGGACCGGAGGGTCCGAAATCAGGGGGATAAGGGGGGAAGAGCAACTGGGGAAACAAGAGATCAGGAGAGGGGAGATGGCTTGAGGCGGGGGATGTACTATCTATATCCTTGCAGGTGGGGGAAGTTTTCCTATGTTGTTGGGATAAGGTGTTTAATTGGACAGAGCTCATGGAAATAGATTGGTTAGGGTGGCTGGAAATAGAATGGTTGGGGAGGTTAAGAGCCGAGAGGGAGTTGACGTCGTTCCTGAGTGATGTGAGTTCAAACGACAGGTTGGCGAGATGGAGCTCGATGTTAAAGAGTGTCTGTGTAATAAGAGAGATAGGGACGGGGGCTGGGAAGTCAGGGGGAGAGGATCGAGTTCCGAGAGAGGCTGGGCGGGCGGTCTGGGGAGGGGCGGGGTGGGAGCCCAGGTGGAGGGTGGGGAGGGGTGACCTTGAAGATGGATGAAGGGAGAGGAGGGCGGAGAGAGGGGAGGATCCCTGAAGCTCGTAGAGAGTCCAGGGGAGGTGGGGGTGCGTGGGGAGAGTGAGGCTGAAAGACGTCTAGGTTGGGGGGGAGAGGGTTATTAGGAGCAGGAGAAATTGGAGTTGGTAGTTGGGTCGAAGGGATATCGAGATTAAGGAGTTGGGAGGAAGTGGAAGAAGAAATGGGCGAGTTAGAGTAAGGTGGTAACGAATCAGGAGGAGATGGGAGAGTTTGAGAGGCAGAAGGGGCTGTCGGATTGTTAGGAGCAGGAGAAATTGGTGTTGGTAGTTGGGCTGAAGGGAGTTCGAGATTAAGGCGTTGGGAGGAAGGAGAAGAAGAAATGGGCGAGTTAGAGTAAGGTGAAGACGAATCAAGAGGACATGGTAGAGATTGAGTGAAGGAGGGGGCAATAGTAGAATCGGCAGGGGGACAGTGATTGACGTGAGAGGGAAGTTGTGTGTCAGGACTTCAGAGACAAGTATTGCGGAAGGGATGTCGATGAGAGGAGGGGTGGAAGTAAGAGAGCGATAGGGAGGGGGGTCCGCCGGAGATTGGGAGGCTGGAGGGTTGGAGGGAGATTTCGATAGAAGGTAGGATAAGGTGTTGTAGTGGTGTTCAAAGTAGGAGAGATGTTTTTCAGAGGCTTGAATGAGGATATTCCCGGATTTGAAAATAGAGATGTCAATTTCACCTTGAAAAGCAGGGGAAGGGGTGGTAGACAGTTTCAGGCCATATGGGATTTTGCATGATTTCGAGATGGGGAGGTGGTTGAGGAAGATACTTTTCCATTTCCAAACCTTAAATGGTTTGCCTCTTTTCTCAACAACAGAACGCAAAGAGTCAAATCCAATCAAACTCTATCCAACTCCAGCCCCTGCACTCTGGGTGTCCCCCAAGGATCCTCACTCTCCCCCATGCTCTTTAACCTTTTCATTAACCACTGACTGTAATACTCAAAGCATCCAACATACAATATCACATGTATGCGGATGACACCCAACTGTACATGAAAATATCCTCCCCCAAAGATATCAAGTCACTCAACGGAACCCTGATCAAAACCCTAAATTGGCTAACCACCAACCACCTCAACTAATTGCCCTCAAAACGGAATTCCTCCTCATTTCACCCACTAAGCAAATCCCCACTGTTGTGAAATATCTAAGCAACCTCACCGCTCTCAACTGCACACCACACATCATTGACTCCATGAAATCACTGGGAGTGGTGCTAGATAAGAACCTTAACATGCAAGATCACATCAGAGCATCTACCAAAAGGAGCGAACTTCCAACTGAGCATCCTAAGAAAACTCAAACCCTACCTTCCCCAAGATGACTTCAAATCGGCGGTGCAAGCACTGGTCATCTCTAGACTAGAATATGGCAGTGCTACTCTATGCGGACTACCAAAACTCAGCTTAGCCCCCCTCAGAGCTTCACTGAATGCTGCGACCAGACTCATCACTGGTTCCAAGAAAACCAACCACATCTCTCCTGAACTGAAATCGCTCAACTGGCTTCCATTTGAGGCAGGGATCCACTTAAAAATTGCATGTATGACCCATAGAGCCCTACACTTCAATACCCCACTCTACCTGAAAAATAAGCTCGAACTCTCCGGATGCAACCAGCCCTCAAGGAGCACCAGCACACTGCTGCTTAAGCCGAAGAAATTTAAAAAACTGAAAACCTACAATTGTACATTCTCTGGCATTGCCCCGAGAATCTGGAACTCCCTACCTGTGGAAACAAGACTGATTCCCTCAACATTTGCCTCAAAAGGGAAGTTAAGGCTCTCCTAATGAACAATGCGCTGAACTAGAAGTTTTTCTCCTCCTGCCGCCGATCTTGTTTAGCTGTATTAGCTACTACCTGACATTTGTTACGGCCCTTGTCACCCGCCATTATGTCATTTTGTTCCTGTTGTATATTGCTTTTATTGTTCCTGTTCTATATTGCTTTTTTTTTTTCTCTCCCACAGCTATCATACTATGTCTTCCACAACCCGTATGTAAAGCGCTCTGATACCCGCTTGGGTCATGTTCGCGCTATACAAAACTTTTTAAAATAAAGTAAAACATGAAATCCTGAATTGGATGGAAATTGCTGTTATTAGTCCTTACACAAAACTAGCATTTCTGTTGGCTAATGCTTCTACTAGTTTTCATGTTCACTGCTGCACCTATATTTGTGTACAGCACACAGAAGCCAATGAACATGTGTTAAGAGTAGGTGTGTTTGAGTGGGGCAACTCCCCCCGCTCGCTGAGCTCTGCGGAATTACACACAGTTTTAATGCAACTCCGCGGAATTCCGCATAGTACAACTCTGCGAGCTCCGCCCACCCCTGATCGTAGCCAGTGTAATAAAGAAAATTTCAGTCAAAGCAGTAATTCAGTTTAATGGCACCTCTGTCACTGCTGCCTCCTCTCTCAAATGGTCAGTTCGAGCCTACTAGCACACTACAAGAAACATTCTAAATGAGAATGGATCGTACCAACTAGTGATGATAATCAGGTGTTCTTCGATCAATTGAAAGGAGTTTCACCGTACCACAATACCAACCTCCACTTCATCGACACCCTGCACATGGTACAGACAGAGAGAGGTTGAGTGGGTGGGAGACTCTAAAACTCATGTTGCAGTGCAGTGCTTAGTTATTATCAGGTTTAGCCCAGGGTCAGGCCTGGAAACCAAGAAGAGTTCCAGGACTCACTTGAGGTGCTTGAAGAACTTGCATTTATGATTGAACTGACTGTGTAGTGGCCAGTGAATTGTAAACTTTTAATGGAAGAATATCTGCAGCTAGAAATTCAGTATGGCGGCAGTAATAAGCCACTAAAAAACAAAAGTTAGCAAGAATTGATGATCAGTGGAACTGGTCTTGCTATATACATGGTCGCAATGGAGCACCTGGGAACTGACAACGCAGACTCATAGCATTTATCTTACACAGCACTTCGACTAGTTGCATCCCAATAGACCAGGTCCTGGGACAGAGCCTAGAGCATGCAGTAAAGTCAGGAAGCACTGTATCCAGTGCCATATGAGTACATTAACGCTGGGCAGCCAACATGCCTAAATGGGGAAAGCAATGTAGTGTAGGTGCGAAATCCTTTTCTGATGGTTAGTGTTGGAAAGTTGAATATTAATAGTGGTAAATATACATCTACACTGGCAATAAGGCCACTAACACAAACTAGGGCTCGGAATCGGTCTTAGAAAATTATTCCCATGCTCAACTCTAGGTAGCTTGGCTGAGAGCAGGCAGGCTTATCTTCAGAGACAGGTATCTAAAGCAATTAAAAACATCACTTCAGTAAATATTTAAGACACAACACTATATACAAATGGCAGAATCCACTGGAATGCTAAGTCAGACTTTAAAGTACAAGAGACCCTATTAACATTAATAGATGACCAGCCGCTATTAATATCAGGAAACCAACAGTCCTCTAAGGCAGATCCATTGGTTTTCTGCAATTGCAATATGACCACTCTGGTTGCATCCTGTAAGGTCAACTCTGAAACTCCTCAGCATAAGCCATTTGATATGTCTATACTTTCCTTAAATAGGGAAATAAATAGCTTAGTGGGGGCCCAATTCTTGAATTTCTCCCCTGATTGCCACAAACTAATTTCCCTACTAAAGAGGAAAAGATTTAGGAAAAACGCTCCCTCAGGAAAAAAAAGGAAGACTTTAATTGGATCCGTCTAAAGGAGGCGGCCTCAAAGAACAATGCTAAAACGTTTTGGGAAATAATTTCTGCTGTGGCTCAAGGGCAAAAACTCTCCCTATCCCCATTAGAGAGGAAGGCTGGAAATTGTATTTAACAGATTTGTATTCGGATAACCCTAATTCTTTGGGAAGTCCTATTGCTTCAAGTAATCCATCCAGACTGTTGAGTGAGGTTGTTGGTCTCATTAAAAAAAATTAGGTCTTCAGGAGCTATGGGCCCGGATCAAATTCCCATGTCTTTGATCAAGAAAGAGCACCTGCTATGGGCCACACTTCTCACCCCTCTCTTTAGATATTGCTACCAGCTAGGAAAGATTCCTCTCTCCTGGTAGTATTTTAATTCCTCTCTTTAAAAAGGGGCTTAGGCACCACACGGGCAACTACCGGCAAAATAGCAGGAAAGTTTTGCTCGTAGTGTACTGGATTGTCTTAATTATTGGCTGTCTGAAAAGAAAATTCTCCCACTAGAGCAAGCCGGATTTAGGAAAGATTATTGTACCATAGAGAATATATTTATGTTGAAATTAATTGAAGAGAAGTACACTCAGTTTCATAACTCACACATTTTTGTGGCTTTTATAGATTTTACAACAGCCTTCGACAAGATAGATCGCCCATTACTCTGGGAAAAAACTTCCAAAAATGGGAATCCCCTACCCCCTTTTATCTGTCATAATAGCTCTGTTCTCTAATACATGGTCTCAGGTTCTCCTGGGAGATTATCAAGGTATTTCAGCCAAAATTAATACATAAAATGGCCTGAAGCATAGCTGTCTTTTAGCACCGATCCTCTTCTTCGTTTATGTGGCTGATCTTCCAGACTGTTTTTTTTCTCAGGAGGGCAATGCACCGAAGATAGGTGGCCGCCCTTTTCCATGTCTAATGTATAAAGACTGGATTATAATTATGGATCTGACTCCTATTGGATTAAGTAAGAAGCTGAAGGCTCTACAAAAATATACAGCACCTCAATATTTGACAATAAACACCTCGAAAATTAAAGTTTTGATTTAAAAAAATAGAAAGAATAGGAAAGTTTGTAACTTTGTTTGGAGCATAGGTTCCGAGAAACTCGAGAATGTAGAGTCCTATATCTATTTGGGTAAAATGATAACTGGTAACACTAAGAACGCTCCAGTAAAGCCACATCACACGCTAATGGCTTACGTAGATTCTATAATGAAATGGGCTGTAGACATTTTTTGCACATGTTGTCTGTCTTTAAAGCAAAGGTTCCGGCAACACTCCTGTATGGTACTGAATCCATCAAAATAGTAGAATGGAGTTTCCTCAATACAAATTGTGGGCCAGATTTTGCGTAAACTAAAAAACTTTAATACCCTGGTCCTGACTCCAGTTATACGCCTGGAATTTGGCCTGATAAGTTCATTCGTCCAAGGTTTAGCTAGAATAATCCAGTGGGGATATTTGCTAAAAAATAGTGATGCAAACACAATAAGGGGCTTCCTAAGTCAAGAGATCTTTGGTGCAAAGACCGAAAAATACTTGTTTGCACGTGACTTCACCTCAGCAATAAATCTCTTTAGCACACAAGAAGAGCTAGTGCTCTCTTTTTCACCTATGGAACTTAAAGCATTTTTAGAAAGCACTAGCTGCCCTATTAGTTATCAAAGAGATCTTAAGAACTGCCAACTAAAGGAAAGATTGAATAGTTAACTCCTGTAATCCGAGAGTTGCCCAGAAATATTTATCCTGGAATTTAAATCATGGGGTCCGCTGTTTTCTAATTTTATTCTGTATGAACCTCTTACCTTTAAATTACTTAACCGCAAAGTTGGTCTTCCCCTGCGAGCACAGGAAGATATTGCAACCTATGTAATCTGGGCACTCAGACCATTGACCATTTTCTGTTTGTATGCCCAGTACTACTACCTTATCGCCTATGTCTATTACGTCCTTTGTGCCTACTGATTAATATCAAAACTGTTGCTACAGCCCAGGAGTTTCTCCTTTTCCCTAAGAATGAATTAGCCTGTAAAAAAATCTGCACATTTTCTAAGGTGTTTTTAAATTTGTTTTAGTTGTATTTTAAATTCTTGCCTTAGACGGGGGTGTGTGGGCGCACTCGTTTTATTCATACTTAGTCATATTGCCTCCTACCTGTGGGTCCAATTATTAGATTGTACACCGCTTATTTAATTTTGGTACTTAATGAAATTGTGTACTCAAATAATTTCTATTTATTTGTTGCGGTAAAGGAATTGTACTGTATCCAACTTCATTATATTATTGTTCGTTGTTTCCCCTTATAGTTTCTAAAGTGTTTCTAAATTAATTATGGAACTCTGCACTGAACTGTTATTGCTAGATTGAATGAAGTTTTCCTATTGCAGGCTTGACTAATTAGATGCTTTGTCATTCCTCTTCTTCTTGTATTGCTTGTATTGTGTACATAATTAATTCCACTTTTTCGTTGTGGTAAAGGAACTATAACTGTATTTTACAATCCAATTTCATTGTGATATTTGACTTCTTCTTCAATGCCGTCTTATTAGTATCTTTTTACTATCTGCAGAATTTTGCACTAAATTATTGCTGCTTGGTCGAAGGATGTTCTGTATAACTATATAAGCTCTTTTTTTCTCTTTTTCTAGCTATATCTTCTGTTGATTTATGGTTGTGATTTTACCTGTACAAATTTGTACTCTCATAAAATGCTGCTACACTTTTTATCCCTCTATAAGTGAATGACTTGTTTCTTGTGACTTATACGAATAAGATTTTATGGTAAAAGTCTTTATTTGCACAATGTAAATTATATTCTTATCGTATGTTGGCTTGTAACTTTTTAAGTGGACCTCTTTTTGAGTTCCATGCCTTAATAAAGAATTGAATTGAATTGAAATAAGACACAACACACAATGAAAATCCAACACCAATTTAAAAAAATAGAAAATATTTTTATCTTTAAAATGACACCAAAACAAAAAAAGTCCAATGTAGGAAACCTGAGATATGTATTTTATAAAGATTTAGCACTATAGAGCACATAGAAACCGTTTGCGCTTATTGGGACATCCGGTCGCGCTAGACCGGGTCAAAGTCAAAGTAAACGTTTCAGGCCAACCACGATGGAGTACCTCTTGTGGTAGGCCTCGGTCAAAGGTTTTACCTTCTGACTTAGTAACTTTTCTGGAGCTTTTTCTCCCTCGGGCCCTCGCAGTTCTCCACCAGTCCGGGATCGAAGAGGGTTCGCCGGCTTGCCTTTCAACGAGCTCCCGGTTGAACTGTGGAAGTCAGACCTCTGGAGCTTTCCAGCGGGATGAACCAGGGATCCAGGCCGGCGTGCGGTTGAAGGTTGGCGACTTAACTCTCGTAATTCAGCCAGTCCCGCCTTCTACGTTCAGACTAAGAAAACTTTATAGGGCTTTTTCCTCTGCAGTCTCTCGATGCTCTTCAACAGGCCAGCTTTGGTGAGGGTTCGCCGGTTTGACTTTCGACAAGCCCCCGGTCAAGCTCTGGAAGTTGGACCTCCGGAGCTTTTCAGCGGAACAAACCTGGATGGCTGGACTGGTCGTGGTTGAGGGTCGCTGGCTTGGCTGGCCAGGTCTAGTCAGTCCACTTATGGAGCTTTTTTTCAAAGTTGCTCCAAAGTTCTCCAAACTTCAGGAACTTCTTCTTGAAGTTCCTCAGAGGTACCCAAGTGTCCAAAACGTACGCCAATGGTCTGGAAACTCCAAGATGGTCCTTGGAAGTTTGGGACTTCGGTTCCCACAATCCATTTAGACAAAACCCTTACAAATTCACTGGACTCACTCCATGCTGGGGATTCTTGGTGGTGATGGTCCAGATGAGCTCTGTTAACCGGTAGCTTGCAGGGAGTTCACTGTTTAGTCATTTTGAAGAAAGTTAGGTCCACGGGACTGTAGTTCCAGATTGTGCAGCAGACGCATTCTTTCACAGTGCTGGGCCTGGTTGGTGCAAATGAAATTTTCAGCATGTACCCTTCTTCTTTCCTTGGTTTCAAGCGGCAGATCTGAGAGGCTCTGCCCCTCTCAGATTCTTACTCAGTGTTCTCTGGGTCAAGCAGGAGGGCACTCCTGTCCTATGAGGCACAGGGCAACACACCTTTTCCTCAGCAGAGAGGCAAGAATTAGCTAAACCAACCTCCAGGATGGCTCATCTCCATAGTCTCCCTCCCCCTGGCATCTGCACATTACTTTCTGAAGCCTGCCATCTGGCTGGGTTCAAAGGGTAGGGGAGTAGGTGGGTCTGGCATCTTCTGCCTGTCCCCTCCTTACTTTAAAGATCATAGGTTAAGACTCCTCTCCCTTGCTCTGGCATTCCTGTGCAGCAGAGCCCTCTCCTCCCAGGGTGGCTCCTCACCCCAGGTGCCACTTATTATTTCTTCAAAGCAACCTGGCTAATCCACTTAACTCTGACCATTCAGGGCAGAGCACTGGAAGGCTGAATTTTGGCTTGCAGACAAGAAAGTCTTATAGCTTATTGTCTGAACATTTTATGATAAATTCAACAATAGCACATTGTTGGATGTATCCATACCATTCTACTAAGTCTCTCAGCTGACTGTGCACTCTTCTGACATCACACGCTTAGATGCGAGCCGCGGGCCTCTTGCCTCCTGCGGTTCCTGCAGACCCCGCTCCATTTCCGCTCCAGTACAGCTTCCGCTCTCCGTCATCCTAGAGACATAGCCAGAGACATAGCCCTTCTTTGTGAGCAACTGGGCCAAGCTGGACCTCGAAGGCAGAAGAAGCGGACGAAGCGGTTCAAAGGCTGTTGGGCAGGCAGTAAGGTTAGGTCACAGTACCTCCCGCTTTGAGGTGAAAGCGGACGGTGTTAGGCTGGTGCGGCTTGCCTCTGCGAGGAGACACCAGCTCCTGCAATTTTTACTGCAATTCTCATCAAAGGACTGCTATTAACTTGCTTTGCTTTTCTCCCTATATTTTTCACCCTCCCCCTTATCTGTCTGAAACAAAATGAATATCTGTGGGGAGGGGGTGATGGGTGTTACTTGTACCGCTAGAAGTGTCAAGGGAGTAGGAAGGTGGAAACTCTGGTGCTCAATTTCAGTTTAGAGATACCAGTCTTAATGCTAGGAGCACTTCAAAGACATATCTGTATCCACTGAAATAGTTGAAACTGCTGTGAGGCTTTGTATAAACTTTACCTCCTGGCGGAGAATTATAGAGGCCTGAGGAAGAAACCAATAGGGATGGAATGGGACACCCTCATTGAAGCTTTCAAAACTGTGGATCTACCGACCACTTGAACATATACACTTTTACCCCTAACATCAATTAACAGTTCAACCATCTCTTAACCAGGGCTAAAAAATAGGCATAAAAGCGCAAAAATAAATGACTAAACAACGAGATACATATATACACCCCAAACCCGATACATCTTCCCCTAAGTACTAGGGGTCATGTCCCTGGGCGTCCGTGCATGATGCACCAAATCAGTGAAAGTGGAAAATCCAAACTCCACTTAAAAGATATGAACAAGGTCACTGTCAGAACTCACAAGCCGCAGAAACACAAGGGGTCACCAGTGGAGGGGGGAGTGGGAGGGAGTTACACAGTTTCTTAGTTTTAAATGTAATGTACAATTATCTTACAAATCCATAATAAGCAACATTAATGTTTATTTTTTTTGGTTTAAAAAGGTATTGTAAACATGAAAACTAATATTGTTCTCTATGACTAAAATTATACATGGAAAAATAAGCCGATCGAGCCACGATGTTCAAATTGTAAATTACAACCATACTAATACCTTACGCTGTATGTGCTTGAGAAATACCAATAAAGTTTGTTTGAGAAAAAAAAAACTATACCACGTGGCTCCCTGCTTGGAACACCTATAGGGCTCCTAGTGGTCAAGCCCCAGGATAGAAGCTAAAAGCAGAAGGGCAAGCTTTCCTGTGTCTTCTCGGCATTTGGAGTAGTGTGGGTGAGTGTGGTATGGCCCTAGGGTCGTGGACCCTTCCTCAGTAGGCGTGGAAGCAGCCGGTATTAGGCTGGTGTGACTTGCTCCTCTGGGGTGTCTACACACCGTGATCCCTCTTTTGGTCACTTCCCAGTGGCTGAGCACAACGGAAATGCGAGAAAAGGAGTAGATCCAGACTATAATAAATAATGACAGCAAGAAAGCTGAGATCGGGTCGTTTGCTTCAGGGCAGAGACTGTGTAAAAACCAAATCAAACCCCCTCCAGAACAAAGATGCTCCTGTTACACTGCTGAAAGGGAAAAAACAAATATTCAGCCTATGGGAAAGGGAAAGGGAGAAACATCCCCAAGCAGAAACAAATGTATTGACATGAATTGAATGGGGGGGGGGGGGTCCAATGTGAATATAAGTGTTGGTGTTAATGCTGATACTAATGCTGATGCAGGTGTTCATTTGGATATTGTGGGAGCTGATGTCATGGGGGGTACCACCAGAATCTCAGAAGGATCCTATGTGGTGCTTTGGGGGTATAAATAGCTCTCCCTCCCATTTGACATTTTCAGGTCCTTCTTCACCAGTGTCAGTGATGGCAATTGATAACCCACATATAATTATTCAAGAGCCTCCCTGTCCTTTCTTAGTAGAAGACGTTCAGGGTGAGGACTTTACCCAACTTGATTTAGATATAGATCTTTGTAGGAGATATGTCTCACATGATATCAGTAAAATTGTAGAGATTGTTGATACTCCAGCTGTGATAGCTTCTGTGGGACTGAAATTATTCAGTAGTACTCCTTCAAATAATTCTACTTTGATAGCTCATCTTTCTGTGACCCCTGATTTTGCTATAAGTGGTATCGAAACCAGTCCATCTCCAAAGGAAGAGGTGATAGTATCTGATTCTTTAGTATGCCTGTAAGGCTTATGATCCTCTATCCTACAGTTGCTAGAAAAACTTGTTAGTGGCTCTGACTGTGTTTTGGAAACAGTGACTCAAATAGTAAAGGAGCTGAAAAGAAGTAAAAAGGAAAAGAAAATAGATCCCAATCACCAAGTAGAACAAGTATAAATAGAAGGGGGTTTGAGAAAGGTTGTAAGGAGTCTGCTCATGTAGATGTTGGTCGTCAAATTGATTTGAATACACAGGCTGGTAATTCACAATGTAAAAAGCTGGTTAAAAAAGTGTCTACTCCAGAGAGTCTTCCTGAACTTACATTAGAATCTATACAATCTATTTCAGACACTACTCCTAATATGAAGAATCTGGAGGGCACATCTAGAAGGGTAGAACAGGAAGTGTTTATCATTTCTAAAACCCAGCCAAGCTGTGGAAAATGTTTTGATGTTGTAGGGGTCCCGCGATTGAAGGAGAAAGAAAGGAAGGAAAAGTAAAGAGGGAAAAAGAAAAAACAATGCGCAGATTTGCCAAAAAGAGACAAAGGAGACTTTGTTTTAGAGAAAATATAGAGGCTATATCTAATATGGAGGCTTTTATTCAATCTTCGCAACCATGTCCTCAAGGTATTGAGCTGCGAAGTGGTTATGTCAATTCCCCGGATGAGAAATATACAGTGGAGTCAATGGCAGTGTATGAGGCACCTCTCCTCTCTATATTACCTCCATTGAACCTAGCGGCTCTTGAAACCGGTTATGCTAATGCTCTAATTGAGGGGCTTGTAGCTGCACCAATGGTTGATCAAAGGGTGCCCTACAATCTTATTCCATCTGAATTGAATCCTTTGGCTGTTAGTTTCTTTGATTCTGGTAAAATGAGAGGCCCTACAGAGTTAGTAGGGGTAGAACCTGCCTGGCGCAATGTGGATACTTATAGGTTGAATTATATTCCCCTGTTTGATGGAGATTTAATATTAAACAGGGTCTCACTGCTTAAATGTTTTTCGGAGATCAAGAACCTGAAGCTTATTCAAGGTAGTGATATAAATCTCTTTTCTCTTTTACCTTCTGAAGCTGGTTTTAAATCACGGGTAACCTTTTATTCTAAAATTACTGCACATTTGATACTAAGATTGTCTGAAGGTTTACAAAGTAGGGGGATTCATGTCGTTCCAATTTTAGAGGATGGATACTATGTTTAGGATAAAAGGTCTTTGCCATCCCAATCGCTGTCGATCAGTGCGGGGTGACTAACTGATGCAAAGGGAATACAAATCCATTTAGATAAATATGGCAGACAAGTGACAATCAGAGTACCCCCCGCCCTTTCCTTTCAGGGAAACTCTAAAGATGAGAACCTCAAATGGAATTGGCTACCCTGTGCAATATCAAGTGTTTCTAACAGTAACCACTTGCAACATCCATCCTATTAGCAATGAACTAAAAATCATATCCTGGAACTTAGTAGGAATAAAGAATAGTAGGGAGAAGCTGCATTCTTTATTCCTTAGAGGCAGACGTGTGTGTCTCCTGGAGACCTGATGCACGGGTGAACTGATTTGTGATTACTTTCTCACTTTAGATTGCAAAGCAACACCTTCAAGGAGGGGATATGTAAAGGAGGTGGTGGCTTGTCTATTGTCTAATAAGATCTGATGGAGCTATGAATGTTATAAAGATCTGAGCAATTTATTGTTGGCAGTAACTTTATTTAATTCTGATGGAAATTCGAGAACACCCCCGCTAATGTTGATAAATGCTTATATGTCCGTGAGGTCTTCTCCTATATTAAAGAAGTATATGATAAAGAATTTCCCTCACGTAATTTAATAGGGAATTTGAATTGTAAGATATCTCATTTTACTTTAGATCGGTTACGGGGCAAAGAAAAAGAGGAAGCCATGCGGATACCACAAGCTCTTTTTCCTCAAAAAATAGGAACTAGTAAGAGAAGGAAAATGTTAGCGGCTAGATTGAGAAAGGTTGATGGTGTTGTAGCAAATGGGAGGTTACCATCCGACTCTCTCACAGCTTTTACACATAGAACTCCAGGTGAAGAGTCTATTTTGGACTATGTGGTGGTGGGAGGTGGTGGGATGTGCCTCCTTTTTACTGGGTGACTTAAAGGTCCATAAGCTATTAACTCTCTTTGTAAGTTTTAACACATCTCCCAATAGCCCTTTGAGGTTTGATGGACAGGCCGCTAGCTTTGATAAGAAAACAGGGAGAAACCATTCAGATTATAGGGCAATCTTAGGCCTCTAGAGGCTATTTTAGATAAGTTGTCTGGTTAGAAGGGAAAAGAATTAGAAAGTTTTAATACTCTCATGCAGCAATTAGCTGGAACTGTAAAACAAGTGAACCCAAAGAAAAGTTTGAAAGGGGTTCCCCAATCCCTTCTCCAGTTAAATCATGAAATAAATGCTCTAGTCAGGGAACAATATTTGAATTTTACCCCTCAAAGACATTCAAGAATGTTGTTATTAAAAAGGAGGATGAATCGGTTGAAAGTCAGGTTAAGAAAGGAGAAGGAAGACAGCTTCTCGATATAACTTAAGTAAGCAGTCTTAAAAGGCCAGACAAGGACCTTTTGGACTCTTGTTGCAGAGGGTTGTGGTGCCAAAGCTGGGTCCATCCCTGTCACTATTGAAGAACTCAAATGGGTCATTTTTATCTTGACGCAGCAAATGAGGGTGCTACCAAGTATCTTATATTAAAGGAAGACTCTGCTTTGTATGGCCCACCCTCTTAAAAAAAAAATAGAATCCGTAATCAGGGTAATGCATACTTTGGCTGCGATGGGCCCCCTTGAAAATTACTTTCATAAAACAAAATGGTCCTCTCTGGAGTAAAATCCTTTGCCCGGTTTTTAAATGTTGCTATAAAAGAAAAATGGTTCCCCCCTCTTGAAAGGGGAGTATCATAGTTCCACTATTTAAGAAAGGAGACTGTGACCTACCAGAAAATTATCGTCAGATTGCACTTCTTGACGCAGTGGGTTAAGTCTTTGCTAAATGCCTCCTGATCCAGATTACTGAATGGGCAGAAGCCATTAAATCATACCTATGGAGCAAACTGGGTTCAGGGCGAAGCATGGCGTAATCGAATATGACCACCCTTCAGGTAATAAATGAAAAATATGCTAAAGTAAGAGGGGGAAATGTTATACAGCTTTTATTGACTTCTCCACAGCACTTGATAAAGTAGATCATCCCCGTTGTGGAGTAAGCTTTTAAACTTGAGAATGCCGGGCACCCTTTTAGAGTTAGTTTGTGCCAACAATACTGATACTTGGTGTAGGGTTTTATTGGGTGGAGATAGAGGTTAATCGCAAGCTATCCCCACCACACATGGAGTAAAACAAGGATGCTCACTTGCCCCCCTGCTCTTCACCCTACAAATTTCTGACCTCCCTGATTATCTGGCCCGAAGCGAGGGCATTGCCCCGGCAATTGGGGGAAAGCTGATTGTCTGTCTACTTTATGCAGATGACAGAATAATTTTTGACCTAACCGCTAAGGGTTTAAACAGTTGTCTGCAGGCCCTCCAAAAATTTGCTGAGGCTCACCACCTACAGATCAATGTATCCAAAGTAATATTATGTGTATGCATGGGAGGAAGAGGCTGAAATATGAAAACTTGGTATGGTCTCTAGGTGGCTAAAATTGGAATTTTGAAAAATTATATATTTTTTGGGGGAAGATAGAGTGTAGAAATTTAAGCGATAAAGCCCATATGGGAAATAATATGTCTAAAGCCACCATTCACGCAAAATGTCTGGGCCCCTTGATAGGGCTACCGGGAGAAGACATTTTACACTTTTACTGTAGGTCTTTCGTGCTAAGATTCCTGTCTCCTTGCTGTATGGTACAGAACTGATTGATGTATTAAAAAGGGGTTTTCTAAACACAATGGAGGGTCGAATTCTTAGAAGCCTAACCTCAGTTAAATCAGCATTTTCCATAGCCGCCCTTAGGCTAAAATTTGGATTGAGAAGTACTAGGGCACAGGACCTCGCAGGGGTAGTGTGTTGGGCCGTGCGTCTGGCAAAGAGTGACCATGGTACACTCAGGTTCTGGTTGTCAAAATAAATTTTAGAAGGTCTAAAAGAAAAGTAATCAATATATAGACATTTTATGATTGCAATAGATTTGTTGCAATTAGACCAGACTTCGATTTTTACTTTGACGCTGCACCCCTTAAAAGCTATTTTGATCCAAGCCACTTAGTCCAGGGAAGCTTGCACTTTAAAGAAGGGTAACCATCCGGCTGTTGACTCATGGAATCTGCCACATGGAGTGTGCCGTTTTTGGTTACTGTTGAGGCAGGGCATGCTCCATTTAAATTCCCTTATGGCTAAATGGTACGGTTCATCACCGATCTGTAACCTGTGTAACAATGGTCCTCAAGATGTTAATCATGTATTATTTATTTGTCCCGCTTTGTTATTATGCCAACGGAAATGGCTGAGCCCAATATGTTTACAACTATCTATCCTCTCTGCCTCAGCAGTAGTACAATGTCTTTATGATCCTCCTATTGAAATATTTTGTCATAGAATTTTTTACTTTTTTAAGGGCTTTTTAAAATTATATTAAGGAGCATCAGTCATGTAGGGTGTAGATGCTGATATTTTTTTTATGTGGACGATTTTTTTCCTATATATATATATATGTATAGAGAGAGATAGATATGGATAGATATATATAGATATAGAGATATATAGATATATCTTTACAACCCTTGCACTGATGGCACAAATGTAACTTAATATTTTGCACTGTATAATATGCTTCTGTTTGTTTGAATTCTGTCAAATGAGAGTTTTATGCCCCTTGCATATTGGTTAAGATTCTCTGATCTCTTAAAGGGGTGGATTAATTTTATTGTGTGTCCTTAATTGTAAAACTACAATTCTTTCATATTTATATGTATGTGATTTTGTGTTTTATGTGGACCTCATTGGAGTTCTGAGATCATAAATAAATAAACTTGAAACTAGTAAGTCCTTGAATTATATTTTTTGGTAATTCCTTTGGTAATTCCTAGTGGGAGTTATTAATTAATAACTTCTTGCCATGTTAACCTATGTGGCTGGGGATCTACAAAGGGGAAAATGTACTAGGTAATTTCTCCAACACCAGGGTTTATAAAACATCTATTATAAGGTCCCTGCCTTTATATATAGGACCCCCTTACCTGGAACACCTAGGGGAGACTTTTGGGGTTCTGAATATGAAAACATACTGCAGATCCCCACTCCACAGTGCTCGTAGCACAAAAGTCGATTTTGGGAAGCAATTTACCACAATGAGGAAAGTGAAATGTGCATTTTCTCTATCCCTAAGGCATATAAATCCTCTTTTATAAGGGTCCCCTTTATAAGTACCTGATTCTCCACCCCGGGGATACCTAGGGGAGACCCTGGGGGTACCTAATATGCCAAAATATTATAGTTTATCAGCTTTTAAGTGGCCTAAACACCAAAGTCGAGTTTGGACACAATTTACATTTTTAAAGCAGTCCTGCAACACGGGGCAGCTTTTAAACTGACCTCAGGCTCTCAACAGTGTTCACATTCAAGTGCAAAAAGGCTGCTGGCCCCTAAACTGCAATGCCCTGTTATGTACTGGGGACTTAAAGGTAGTTTCAATTCCCCTGCCCTATTATGTACTACGGCCTTATAAGGGAGTTAATGCCAATCATAGGGGTAACCTAACCCATAATGTACCTTAGTATATGTAGGTGTTTTCACTGTAGTCTAAGTGTGTTCTCAGCATAACACTGGCCCTGGTTAGGCAGAGCCCAGGGACAGTCAGAGTCATTTACCACCAGTACCAGTCTGCAAAAAAAATGGGGGGTGCCCAAGGCACAGGATGACTTAGCAACAGTTAGTCCGTTGAACAATATGAAGCAAAGCTATGCAGCTAGTACGCCACCCAGGGCCAGCTTTAGCATTGGTGGCGCCCAGTGCGCCAATGTTTTTTGGCGCCCCCCAATGACCACCACGGATTCCCTCCCCACCACCCTTTAACAGTCTCCATAATCACTCTCTCTCAGATGCATTTAATTCATTTTATAGCGTCACTCATAAAAGTGAAGGGTGTCAGAGCACTTTACATAACACGCACATTACACAGAGACTATCAATCATAGGTGTGTAAATCAGTGTATAAGAAAATTTTACATAAGACAGAGGACAACAGGGGTGGATTCACATATTATCCATACAGGTAGGCAGTACAGTTTAAGAGTACTTGGTCTGGGGAAGCACAAACTCTGAATTTAAAATGTAACACAATGGATTGGGGCTCTCTTTAATAACAAGAACTGATTTGTACCCAAATTAATCCTTTTTGCAACATTAGAATATTGAAATTCTGGGGAAAAAATCCAAACGCTCTAATCTACACTTTGAAGTCTGCACACAGTTCTTTGACAGTTAGTAGCTCACTGTAAACTGCAACTAACAAAAGGAAGTCACTGACAAAAGCAGTATCCCACTGACCTGTTTACATTACATTCAATTTGTGATCTGCATGCTACATGTTCTTTGCAACAGGCATATTAACCCTCTGTGCTACCTTACCAAGAATTAAAACTTCCAGGAGTCAAAACTTCTACTAGACAAAACTCCAATCTCGCCTGGAAGAACATTAATCACCAGAGTTTTCTTGACATATTAATTGTTGCCTGAAAATTGCTGGAGGCCAGGAACAGGGCAGCAGGTGCTTTCAAGCACAATATAAACTAGCAAACAGGCGCCCCCATGCAAAGTCAGCACCCGGTGCGGTGGCACTGGCCGCACCGCCCTAGAGCCGGCTCTGACGCCACCCACACATGCAACCCCAAGCAGAAAACCATGCCACTGGCACACAAAAAATTTGCCATTGTAGCAAAGTGCCTTTTCTGTATGGTCACCCCCTTCCCCACTTATTGCTCCAGATGCTGATGGTTATGACTCTAAAAGTGCACTTAGGTCTGCTTCCCAGACCCCAGTGCCAGAGCTCTTTCCCTAAAACATGATGTAGCAAATTGATATTCCCAAATGGCATGGACTTTAACCACCTTATAAGTTCCTAGTAAAGTGGTACCAAGGGTACCCGGGGCAGAAATTTGAAAGGGGTCACCAGGGCTTGAAGGACTGTTTGTGCCACCCTGAGTGACCCAAGTAAATAGCTGACTGCAGGCCTCCATTGCATACTGCAAGAGCACTGCAAACTGCTCAAACTAGTCTTTGCCCTCACAATGTTTGGCAGTGTCAATACACTATTTTTAGTATATGCAAGTCACCCCTAAGAAAGGCCTGCTGAACCCCGGAGGCACCGTGCATTATATTAAAGTTAAGGACATATAAGTGCAAGCTTAAGTGTCCCTATAGTGTCCTTCCCCATTGGAAACTACTATAAGTGTTCAGCGGTCCATAAGATAAAATGGGCTGGCACCCGGGCATTCCCGAGGTTGGCAGCATCATTATGGTATCGCCGAAAATGTCATGTTTGGTATCAACAATGTGCCTCATCACCCCTGACACGATTCTCGCGCCAAGGACGATTTGGCATGCACCCAGGAGGCTACCTTAGAGATTGCCCACCTGGTTGCCCAAGTCTTTCCTGTGCTCTGGCTGGCAGTCCGTATTTGCTACTGCCAAGACATGAATCTGACCCCTGCCCGGAGGTGTGAACTTTCCCAGGAGTCACAAACTATGACCTGGATGGGAAAGAGGTATCACCTCCCTCCCCAACAGGCTGGCTAGTGAGGTGGCACATCAAGGCTGTCAGCTTCAAAGCATGCACCGCCTCTGATATGCAAGCAGGCTGCCTCAGAGAGGAGGAAACACCCCTCCCACTGCCCCATGCTCATTTACACCCAGACAGGTGTAAAAATTAGATAGTCAGGGTGGGATGGTTGGTCTGTACGGCAAGAGATGGTTTCTGCCATGTTTTGAAGTAGCAGAATAGAGGGTTCTGGGTAGAAAAGGTAACCCACACCCCTGGATGTGGTCACCACAAGGGTGGACTATCTGTAGGGACTAGCAGCCTATTTGCTACTTGCTCCCACACTGCTAACTCCCTTAAATCTAGGATTTAAGGGACATCCCTGACACCAGAACCTCAGTTCTGAACTAACAAGCATCAAAGGGGACACAGAAAAGCCCCGAGTCTGCGACAACAGGACTTGCACAAAACCAAAAGAGGTCTACTCTTTACCTGCAGCAACATTCCTGCACTCATCCTAGCCCAAAGCTAGATTCCTCCAGACAGAGGGACGCCTATGAGAGCCAGAAGCAACCTCAGCCTCCCCTGGATTAGTGGCACTAGTCCCCTGCAACCAAAGGTAAAAACTATGTACCGGAACCAAAGAATCTCTGGCCATCGGGCCCAACGTGGGAACGCCCAAAAGTACATGGTCCATTGCATTGTGGGGAACATAGTCCTGACCGTATCTCCGGGTGTCAAAATAATTTTCTGCTGCCCTTACCACTGCCAAAGCTGGTTACTGGCTAGCACAGCTACCACTACTATTGCTAGACACTGCATCAATAAGGAACTCCACAGCCGACATCAACAGCGACTACCTTGTTGACTTTTTGCATCCATTTTCCCCCCAGCACAATCCCAGCAGTAAATCTAGCTCCCGTGTAGCTCCCGTTTCAGCACCAAGGTAAATTAGGACAACTGTACACCTGGGTCTCTCGGGCCAGGTAAAATTGAACGGATTGTTCTGGCTTGGTCCTGGGACCTGCAGCACCTTATCCTTCAGTGGGTTTTATGTAACTCGACTTGCATGTGTCACTAGTGTCATTACTCATCAACCGCAATGGTAAAATTTCTTTCCTTCCAAAATTCATAACTTCGGTTATGCCTCTTCAGTTATGCTCATTTTGGTGTCTAACATTATATAAAACTCTGCTTTGTTTTTATAAATTGGTATCAGATTTCTTTAGAGTTGTGTCAATAACTTATTTTCCATGTTGATACTATGAAATGCTTAACACGTGTTCCTCTAGTAAAGCCTGACTGCTCTTTGCCACACTATCAGGACTGAGCTAAGGATTTATTATTGTGTATTCAAGGACCATCTTTGGGGGACCGTGATAGTAGTACACAGTGAGGCCTAGCAAACATCACCACATAATACTCCACCTTCCAACAGCCATGCTGTGACAAACTACTTAAAACCAATGTATCAATGGAAATTTCTGCAATCGATCAACATCCTCTCATTTACTGTCTAGCAGATCCCACAACACATCTCTCTCAGGTCATCCAAGAGTTGGTCCTCTTGGAAGAATTAGACAGTCGGCATGGAAACCGGGCCCTTTTATCCCCATCCTTGTATGTGGTTCCGAAAAAGAAACCTTTATTGGAAAACTTTCACACTTACCTCTCAACAAAGTGGTTTCCCAACAACTTAGGTGGCTTCTAAAGTACTTCTTCTGGCTCAAAACAACTCTTGCAGTGGGCAATTAACAATTGTTACTGGATCTACAAGGAGAAGAGAAACAAGGCACACCTGCATTAATGATAGTCAACATAAGATTTTAATGTAGTTTATTGAAAGTGGATTAGGCAAAACCAACAGTCTCTCACTAGCAGGGACCAGGTTCAGCTGCCAGCTGTGGAATATTTATGAGTGGCCAGTAAATATCTATTGCATTGATGCAAGTGTAACAGACCAAACATGCTTGTGAAACTTTACTCAAGTGCCAATTCAGAGTCAGAAGCTGACTGAGTCAGTCATCTCAAATTTATGCAGTGTGATGACTCAATCAATCAATCAACAAAGATTTATATAGCACTGCTAATCACCTGATAGGCTATATAGGCTCTTGCAGGTCCCAGGAGGCCCATTTGAACAGCCAGGTTTAGAGGGCCATTTGGAACTCTTAAAGTGAGGTGATGGTTCGGAGCTGCGTGGGGATGCTATTCCATGTCTTCGCTGCGATATAGAAGAATGAGCATCCTCCACTTCCGCTTAGGTAGATGCGAGGAGTGTAGGCAAGTGGTAGGGAGGAGGAGCGTAATCTTCCCGACGGTTGGTGGAAATTGAGTCAGTGGTTAATGTAGGCGGGTCCTTGGTTGCGTAGGGCATTATGTGTATGGGTAAGCAGCTTGAATTGGTATCTCTTCTGTAAGGGAAGCCAGTGGAGTTGCCTACGGTGCTGTGTGGTGGGTTTGTCGGTAGAGGTCAAGGACGATTATGGCTGCAGCGTTCTGTATGGTTTGAAGTCTCTGTAGGATGTGCGTGGTGCCTATGTAGAGAGTGTTGCCATAATCCAGTCGGCTGGTGATGAAGATCTGTCTCACGGCGCATCTGGTGTGCAGAGGTAGCCACCTGAAGATCTTACGTAGCATGCACAGAGTTAGGAAGCAGGCGGAGGAGATGGTATTGATGTGTGTTTTTATGATGAGCTTGTTATCTATGATGATCCTGAAGTTTCTGGTGCGGTCGGTGGGTATGGCAGCGGGTCCCAGGTCTTAGGGTCACCAGGAGTTGCTCCATTGGGTTGCTGTTGTTGCTGAAGATCAGCACTTCCGTCTTGTCTGTGTTCAGCTTAAGGCTGATGTTCTTCATGCAGTTGGCACGCTTGTCATGCATCTGTGTAATTGGTCTTGTCGGCGGTGTGGTCATTGGTGAGGGAGAGTGTTAGACTTGGCTTTTTCAGCGGGTTTACCCCCAGAATTTTTGCTTTTTGGCCTCCTGTTTTTGACCCTGTGTGTGTTGGTTTTAGGACTCTGGGCACTTTCCCACTGCCAATCAGTGCTAAAGTGCATATGCTCTCTGTGTAAATTGTGTTATGGATTGGTGTTTCCATGATTGGCCTATTTGATTTATGTGTCAGTCCCTAGTAAAGTGCACTGCGAGTGCCAGGGCCTATAAATCAAATGCTGTTGGTGGGCTGCAGCACTGGATTGTGCCACCCACGCAAACAGCCCGTAAAGTGGAACTCTGGCCTGCCATTGCAGAGCCTGTGTGCAGCCTGGGGCTGCCATGTCGACTTGGCAAGTGCACACACTTGCAAGTCCCTAAACCTTCCCTTTTCTACATGTTAGTCACCCCTAAGGTAGGCCCAAGGTACCCCTGTGGGCAGGGTGCATTGTATGTGAAAGGTAGGACATGCCCTGGTGTGTGTGGCATGTCCTGATAGTGAATTACAGCCTATTTCGTTTTTCACTTTTGCAAGGCTACCTGTTCCCCATAGGCCAGAATGGGCAGTTCTGATTATTACAGCTTATAATCCTAACTGACCCAGGGAACATGGTAGAAATTCAAGTTTAGTATGCCTGGACTCAGAATGATAAAATGCATCTTTTAGTGAAGTTGGTTTTAACATTCTGTGTTTGAAAATACCACTTTTAGAAAGTGGGTATTTTCTTGTCTAACCATCCAAGCCTGCCTCTGCTAGGTTGTGTATTCCTTGTCTGGAGTGTGAGTGACAAGGGCTGGGGGATGCCAGGAGACAGGGTGAGTCAGCACAGGGCTGAATAGCCAGATCTACATGTAGATGGGTGGGAGGAGTTGCACCTGGAACCTGAATAGGGCTGGGCCTTCCCTCCACAATGCTGGCTCCACCTCCTGTGGTGCGTCTGATGTCCCTGGCCTGCACTGTGAAAGGAAAGAAGGAGACTTGTCAACAAAGTGCTCCAGGACTGACCAGAACTGGTTTGGACTAGGCAAAGGCCTCTCTGCCTTCAGAGAACAAAGAAATTGAGGATAAAAAGGGGGACCCAAACCCCAGAACTTTAGATTACTTCTGAACTAAGGAACCTGCCAGGAAGAAGGACCGGGAAAGCTGGAGGAGGAGTACTGCCCCTATGCTGCGTGTTGTGGGGTTGGCCTGCAGTGGTTGCTTCTGTCTTCGGTAGGGAAAAGACTGGACTGTGCTTTCATCATCCTGCTGTTAGAGTTTTCTCCAAGGGCTTGAAGTAGAGCTGGCCTCCTGTTGGAAGTCTCAGGGATAGAAAAGACTTCAGGGAACTCTTTGGGATCAAGAAGACTGCCAAGAAGAAGAGCTGGAGAAGCTGTGAGGAGGAACTACCACTTTGCTGTGTGCTTTGCTGTGTTGGCCTGCAGTGGCTGCTTCTGTCTTGGGCAGTGAAAGGACTGGAACTGAACTTTCTGCAATCTACTTTGTGAGTGTCTCCAAGGGCTTGAGGTAGAGCTTGCCCCCTGTTCAAGAAGTCTCAGGAACAGCAAAGACTTCAAGCCCGACGCCGTCTATGACGCCGCTGCCGAATCCGTGTCCTGAAGGCACCGCAGAGGGCACCGCCGCAACGCGACCCTGGTCTCACCGACGACGCCTGCTGACGCCGCCACCGAGCCGCTGCTCGCACCGCGACCTGTGGGCACCGCACTTTGCACCGCCTCGCTTCACCACGATGCCGTGGTATCCCCGACGACGCCACTCCACGCCGGACTCGACGCCGCTGCTTGCACCGTGGTTCGGGGGCACCGCTCGTAAGTTACACAACGCACCGCCCTCATCCCGCACCGCAGCCTTGGCCCACCGACGCCGGTGCCATCGACTCCAAGTTCGTCAGCCGACGACAGCGCTGCAGCTACGACGACACCGCTGCTGCACCGTGACCTGCCAGCACCGTGACGAGCACCGCCTTCATCTCACACCGCGACCCTGGTCTCACCGACGACGCCATCCGACGCCGCCACGAGCCGCTGCTCGCACCGCGACCTGAGGGCACCACACGCCGCACCGCTGCACTTAGCACCGCAGCACCCGACGCCGGCCGACGCCAGCGCTCCTGACTTCAACAGAGAGGAGATCGATCTGCAACGCGTGTGACTTTGAGGGCCCCGACGACGCCGCACCGACCTCCGGAACCGACGCCTGCGGACGCCGTGTGTTCGGAAGCTCACCGCGAGGTCATCGACGCCCTGCATTTCGGAAAGGTACTGTTTGCGGGTCTTCCCGACACCGTAGCTGACCCGCGACGCCGCGGTCAGCCAGAACTGTTTGGATTTGTTTGTTCACGACGCCGTGATAGCCCTGGACGGAGCTATCGACATCAAAGAACTGTTTTTAAGGACATTTTGATAACAGAAGATTTTTAAGGTACTGTACTGTGGATTTTTATCATATTTGGTCTTGTTTTAAAGTATATAAAAATATTGGATATTTTTCTAAACTGGTGTGGTGTCAGTTTGTAGTGCTTACATTGTATTACTGTTGGTTATGTGCAAATGCTTTACACACAGCCTCTAGAATAAGCCTGACTGCTCGTGCCAAGCTACCAAGGGGGTGAGCAGGGGTTATTTTAGGAGTGTAACTCCCTTACCCTGACTAGGAAGAAGGGTCCCTACTTGGACAAAGGTGCAAGCCCTTGCCAACTAGAGATCCCATTTCTAACATTGGTTGTCACCGGTGAGGATAGGACTTGTGTTTGCACTTGACTTACAGTGATTGGTGTGCACTACTACCATATCGCAGACCATTACGTACCACATACAGGTTCTTTTTCTTTTGGCCTATTTTTGATCTTGCCAGTTTGAACTTGCTACTTCAACATGCCTGAATCAATAATATCATCAATTGCATCAGTAGAAATTGCCTTTGAGGAGGATCGATTGGAAGCCTACAATGTCAAGGAGTTAAAATCGATTTGCAAGAACCTGAAAGTCCAGGTCAGAGGCCTCACCAGGAAGGATGAGCTACAAAAGGCGCTGAGGGCCTGGGTAGCAGCCAGAGGTGCCAGTGGGCAATCTGGTGATCTCAATGGAGAGGTGGAGGGGCCTGTTCCTAGGGTGGATGTGCTTTTGGGAGGGGGGACCCTCCAGGCAAGGCAGCAGTGGCTTGTCCCCAGAGGAGCTGGCGGACAGGCGGGAAGCAAGGAAGTTCGAATTAGAGAAACTCAGGATGGAAAGTGAGAGGGAAGACAAAAGAATAGCCATGGAGGAAAAGAAGATGATCTTGGATCATGAGCTTAAAATGAGAGAGCTGGAGCTGGATTGGGAAGCCGGTAGGGCTTTGTCCAGCCCAGATGGTGGCAGCAAAAATGTAGTGTCTAGTACTGAGGAGGAGGTACACACACACACAGATTTGGGGCCCTACTTCAAGGAGGGGGTTGACATACACCAGGGGGTTCAGGATTGTGAGGTTACTCCAGTGGTGCGTAGTGTCCCCGAGGTGGATTGGGGAACTGGCACAGGGGATCATATTCCTGGTAGTGGGAGGGACACTACTGACTCTAGATGAGAGGTGCAGGGAGAGGGGTTCCCCCATGATAGAAGCCCTGGTAAGTGAGTATGAAGACCAGCCAGAAGAGTATGGGTGGAGAGACAGCAACAGTCAGACACTGTCTCACCAGTCTTGTGAGAATGATGTGGGGTACTTTTCTGAGGCACTGGATGGTTGAAGGGTAGTTTGGTTAACACCTGTGTGGGGCTGTGTGATTCAATTGTTGGAGAGCATATTTTAAGTCCCTGTTTTCCAGAGCTATGCCAACACCCAGTGGAGTGTGAGTTTTCTGACCCCAGGGAGCTTGCACTGGAGGCAGACCTTGTGGTGGATTCCAGAGGGTCTGGAGAAGCATCTGGGGGTGACCCGGAAGGAGTGGCTTAGGTATTTCCCAACCAAGGGTGGTGGGAAAGGTTTGTGGTAGCCCAGATAGGTCCCGGTGTCGTGGGAAGGGTGTAGGGACTCACGTCCTGTCTCCGCGGAGAAGGAGTGGGAAGGGGCTGCGGCCCAAGGTGCCCGAAACCCGGTCCCAGAGCCTAGGTGGTTCCAGGAGGGAACACCAGGTAGGGAGCCTAGGCTGTACTGATAGGTCGTCCGTTGAGGGGGATCTCCTAGAGTCAGGAGAACCTGGAGCATCTGTAAACGGAGCTCCAGTGGTTCTGGTGTCTGGCGGTGCCGCTCCTAAGTGGAGGGTGCAGAAGTCCAGAGTGAGGGATGAGAGGGGGATGTGTTCCCCAGTGGGAGAACCAGTGGGTCAGGGGCCAGCCACAAGGGCTGAGCCTCCTAGCAGTGACCATGGTGACCCCACTTCTGTCCTGGGGGATCTTCGCACACTGTCAGCTGGACAGGGGGCGGGAGATCTGCGCCAGGCAGACTGTCACAGAACACATGAGTCATGTGTTACCCTCAGGGGGAGCATGCGTGCTCCCCAAGAAGTCCTGGTGTGCCAGGCAAGTGTTCAACCGCAGGGTTTAGTCCCTGGGTTGGGAAGCCAGGTTCAGGTCCTGCCTGACCTGGAGGGAAGGACGACTGTAAGCAGTGTCCTGACCGGTTTGTCTTCTAGGGGTTTCACTCCAGGTGGGAGGGTACAGAACTCTGGAAGGTGGTGCAGAGGGAGGGAGTCCTCACCTCTGACCCCGGTTCAACTTGAGGGTTTAGACCCTAGGTTGGGAGACCAGTTGCTGGAGGGAGGTCCTGAACTGGTGGGCGAGTTGGGCAGGACACCTGCCACAGGTGCCCTGACAATTTTGGAAGGACCAGCAGGTCAGGGGTTGTCAGCTCTGAGGTCAGAGCACCCCAGGACTGACCCTGGTGAGGCCACTTATGGCCGGGCGGGTCTTCATGCTCTTTCAAGTGGACAGGAGGCTGGAGACCTGCGCCAGGCGGATTCTGGCACAACTCATGAGGGGTGTGTTTCCCTTGGGGGGGGTTGGTGTACTCCCCCGGAAGTCCTGGGTTGCCAGGCACAGGTCCAGCCTAAGGGTACAGGCCCTGGGTTGGAGGACCAGGTTCAGGGTGTCCCCCCTGACCTGGGGGAAGGGGCCACTGCTAACAGTGCCACTACCAGTTTGTCTTCTGGGGGTGCCGCTCCAGGTGGGAGGGTACAGTGCCCCAGGGAGGAGGACTGGGTGTGGGAGAGCCTACCCCAGTCCCTTGTTCAGCCTCAGGGTACAGACCCTGGGCTGGTGTACCAGTTGCAGGATAGCACCCCATAACTGGTGGGTGAATTGTGCAGAAAGCCTGCCACAGGTGGCCTGACAATTCTGGAGTTGAGAGGGACTGCTCCCAGTGGGGGGATGCAGTGCCCCAGGGAGGAGGACAGGGTGTGGTAGAGGCCACCCCAGTCCTGTGTCCAGCCTCAGGGTACAGACCCTAGGCTGGTGTACCAGTTGCAGGATAGCACCCCTGAACTGGTGGGCGGGTCGTGCAAGGCACCTGCCACAGGTGCCCTGACAATTCTGGAAGGGGGTACCGCTCCAGGTGGGAGGGTACGGAGCCCCTGGGAGGAAGACCGGGGGTGGGAAAGCCCACCCCAGTCTCCTGTCCAGCCGCCGGGTACAGACCCTAGGCTGGTGGGTCAGTGCCAGGATGTCATCCCTGGCCTGACAAGAGGGAGAGTGGACAAAGGGTGCCAGGCACCTGGGGCTACCGCCCCCCACTCTCTGATGCCACAGAGGTTAGAGAGCCCTGAGAGGCATAAGGCCTGGGTCTCCCCAATGACAACTGTCGGTAGCCACTGTGGCTTACTGTCCTGGTGGACAGCGTTTCCCCTGGGAGGGGGACAGGAGTCACACCCTGGGGGTGGACTGGGCCACACCACTGTGTTGGCCATGTGGGCACTGTCGGCCTGTTGGGACACATCTGTGAGCAAAGTAAGTTTAGGCGCTGCACAGATGGGGTTCACAGGTGAAGAGAAGGGTACCCCATGGGTCAGCTTAGTGGGCCCTGAGAGTATGGATAGAGGGATCCAACTGGGTTTGGAAAGGCGTAGAACCAGAACGTGCCCCCGCTGTTGTGGGCCAGGTCTATGTTCTATCGCCCCAAGCAGGGATGTCCATCAAGGGATTGATTAGTCTACCCTGGCTTTAGGCTGGGAGGGGGTTGTGTTAGACTTGGCTTTTTCAGCGGGTTTACCCCCAGACTTTTTGCTTTTTGGCCTCCTGTTTTTGACCCTGTGTGTGTTGGTTTTAGGACTCTGGGCACTTTCCCACTGCCAATCAGTGCTAAAGTGCATATGCGCTCTGTGTAAATTGTGTTATGGATTGGTGTTTCCATGATTGGCCTATTTGATTTATGTGTCAGTCCCTAGTAAAGTGCACTGCGAGTGCCAGGGCCTATAAATCAAATGCTGTTGGTGGGCTGCAGCTCTGGATTGTGCCACCCACGCAAACAGCCCGTAAAGTGGAACTCTGGCCTGCCATTGCAGAGCCTGTGCGCAGCCTGGGGCTGCCATGTCGACTTGGCAAGTGCACACACTTGCAAGTCCCTAAACCTTCCCTTTTCTACATGTTAGTCACCCCTAAGGTAGGCCCATGGTACCCCTGTGGGCAGGGTGCATTGTATGTGAAAGGTAGGACATGCCTGGTGTGTGTGGCATGTCCTGATAGTGAATTACAGCCTATTTCGTTTTTCACTTTTGCAAGGCTACCTGTTCCCCATAGGCCAGAATGGGCAGTTCTGATTATTACAGCTTATAATCCTAACTGACCCAGCGAACATGGTAGAAATTCAAGTTTAGTATGCCTGGACTCAGAATGATAAAATGCATCTTTTAGTGAAGTTGGTTTTAACATTCTGTGTTTGAAAATACCACTTTTAGAAAGTGGGTATTTTCTTGTCTAACCATCCAAGCCTGCCTCTGCTAGGTTGTGTATTCCTTGTCTGGAGTGTGAGTGACAGGGGCTGGGGGATGCCAGGAGACAGGGTGAGTCAGCACAGGGCTGAATAGCCAGATCTACATGTAGATGGGTGGGAGGAGTTGCACCTGGGACCTGAATAGGGCTGGGCCTTCCCTCCACAATGCTGGCTCCACCTCCTGTGGTGCGTCTGATGTCCCTGGCCTGCACTGTGAAAGGAAAGAAGGAGACTTGTCAACAAAGTGCTCCAAGACTGACCAGAACTGGTTTGGACTAGGCAAAGGCCTCTCTGCCTTCAGAGAACAAAGAGAAATTGAGGATAAAAAGGGGGACCCAAACCCCAGAACTTTAGATTACTTCTGAACTAAGGAACCTGCCAGGAAGAAGGACCGGGAAAGCTGGAGGAGGAGTATTGCCCCTATGCTGCGTGTTGTGGAGTTGGCCTGCAGTGGCTGCTTCTGTCTTGGGCAGTGAAAGGACTGGAACTGAACTTTCTGCAATCTACTTTGTGAGTGTCTCCAAGGGCTTGAGGTAGAGCTTGCCCCCTGTTCAAGAAGTCTCAGGAACAGCAAAGACTTCAAGCCCGACGCCGTCTACGACGCCGCTGCCGACTCCGTGTCCTGAAGGCACCGCAGAGGGCACCGCCACAACGCCGCACCGCGACCCTGGTCTCACCGACGACGCCTGCTGACGCTGCCACCGAGCCGCTGCTCGCACCGAGACCTGTGGGCACCGCACTTCGCACCGCCTCGCTTCACGACGACGCCGTGGTATCCCCGACGACGCCGCTCCACACCGGACTCAACGCCGCTGCTTGCACCGTGGTTCGGGGGCACCGCTCGTAAGTTACACGACGCACCGCCCTCATCCCACACCGCAGCCTTGGCCCACCGACGCCGGTGCCATCGACTCCCAAGTTCGTCAGCCGACGACAGCGCTGCAGCTATGACGACACCGCTGCTGCACCGTGACCTGCCAGCACCGTGACGAGCACCGCCTTCATCTCACACCGCGACCCTGGTCTCACCGACGATGCCATCCGATGCCACCACCGAGCCGCTGCTCGCACCGCGACCTGAGGGCACCGAACGCCGCACCACTGCACTTCGCACCGCAGCACCCGACGCCGGCCGACGCCAGCGCTCCTAACTTCAACAGAGAGGAGATCGATCTGCAACGCGTGTGACTTCGAGGGCCCCGACGACGCCGCACCGACCTCCGGAACTGACGCCTGCAGACGCCGTGTGTTCGGAAGCTCACCGCGAGGTCATCGACGCCCTGCATTTCGGAAAGGTACTGTTTGCCCGACACCATAGCTGACCCGCGACGCCGCGGTCAGCCAGAACTGTTTGGATTTGTTTGTTCACGACGCCGTGATAGCCCTGGATGGAGCTATCGACATCAAGGAACTGTTTTTAAGGACATTTTGATAACAGAAGATTTTTAAAGTACTGTACTGTGGATTTTTATCGTATTTGGTCTTGTTTTAAAGTATATAAAAATATTGGATATTTTTCTAAACTGGTGTGGTGTCAGTTTGTAGTGCTTACATTGTATTACTGTTGGTTATGTGCAAATGCTTTACACACTGCCTCTAGAATAAGCCTGATTGCTCGTGCCAAGCTACCAAGGGGGTGAGCAGGGGCTATTTTAGGAGTGTAACTCCCTTACCCTGACTAGGAAGAAGGGTCCCTACTTGGACAAAGGTGCAAGCCCTTGCCAACTAGAGATCCCATTTCTAACAGAGAGGTTGAGTTGGATGTAATCTGCGTAGGTTATTATGCTATGGCCGTGAGATCGGACGATGTTGGCCAGTGGTGTCATATATGCGTTGCAGAGTGTGGGGTAGAGGGATGAGCCCTGGGAACACTGCAGACGATATCCTTGGGTTCGGAGGTGAAGGGTGGTAGGCGGACCCTCTGAGTTTTTCCACTGTGAGAGGAGGTGAGGCATCTGAGTGCGTCCCCTTGGATGACGATGTGGTAGAGTCTGTTAATCAGCGTGTGGTGTGATACATTGTTGAAGGCTGCTGAGAGGTCGAGGAGGATCAGAGCTGCTATTTCTCCTCGGTCGAGGAAAGTTCGGATATCATTGGTGGGAGCGATCAGGGTGGTCTTGGTGCTCTGATTGCTACGGAAGCTGGATTGCGCATTGTTGATTAGCTGGTAATACTCCAGGTGTGTTGTGATTTGGCTGTTGACAGTCTTTTCCAGTGCCTTGGCTGGTATTGGACGCAAGAAGATTGAAAGGTCGTTTTTTAGTACACTGGGGTTGGCAGAGGGTTTTTTACATAGTGGGCTGACTTCGGCGTGTTTCCAGGTGTCGGGAAATGTTGCAGTGGTGATTGAGGTGTTGAGAAGGGTGATGAGTTCCTGGCCAATCCTTTGGTGTCCAAGGTTGAAGATGTGGTGCTGGAATGGGTCTGTGGGAACTCCTGAATGGTTGGAATTCATGATGGAGGTGGTGTTCTGGGTGGAGAGGTGTTTCCAGGTAGTCAGTCTATGGTTTGTGTCATTTGTGGTGGGGGTGTGCCTGTTGAGGATGTCCTGGGTGTAGGCTGGGGTTCAAAGCTTCTGCTAATGGTTGCGATCTTTTTGTGGTAGAAGTCGACGAGGTTGTCACACAGCTCATGTGAGGGTGTGATGTTGTGGTCGCAGGCAGCCAAATCGGGGAAATCCTTAATGCTGTTGAAAAGTTCCTTGCCGTTGTTAGCGCTGCATTTGATGTGTGAGGTTAGGGATACCTTCTTTGTTGCCCTCAGCAGGCGGTTGCAGAGGTTGAGGGAGGTCTTGAATGAGGCTCTGTAAGAGGTGTCCTTGCTGGTGCGCCATCTCCTCTCCAGTTGTTTGATCGCACACTTTGCCGTTCTGAGTTCTTGGGTGTCCCTGCTGGCAATTTTCAAATATCTTCTCTACTTGTTGCTTTTGATGGGGGCGATGCTGTCAGCACAGTTGGTGATCCAGGCATTGAAGTTCTTAAGGGCCAACTATTCACAGGCATTTTATGCTATCGGCCTCCAGGTCCATCCAGCCCCTAATTAGAATCTCTGATTGATATCTTTAGCAATATGATCTTTTTTTTTTTTTTTATATATTTTTTATTGGGTTTTTTCCCCTTTTTTTTAATGCAAGGAATATACAAAACAAAACAATTACTGACAGTCACAACTAAGGTCAACAAACAGAATAAAAAAAACATATAAGACAGCATAAGCAGGAATCACACCAGGTCAATATATACCCATAATACAAAATCCAAATTATTTTAACAAACCACGTAAAGGAATTTCTGCCAAAAAGAGACATAACTGTCGATTATTAGCTATTAAATCCATTCCGTGATAGCAGCCCAGATCTTAGCTCCCATGGCTCTCTTCCTTCTCCCCTTAATCTTATATATAGCAAGTTCTAATTTATACATGGCAAGTAATCTTGCCCGCCAACATGAGAAAGACGGAGGATTAGGATTTATCCAATCCTTCGTGATACAAGCTCGAACCACAGCCATACAAATAAATAGAAAAGATTCCGATGCCTTAGACAATGTATAAGATGAAGTATCTGAAATTAAGCCAATCAAAACCAATTTCCCAGTTATGTGCACTGATGACCCCATAATTAAACCTAAAAAACGTTCAATAGACAAAAATAATTCAGCTAATTTCGGACATGAAAAAAACATGTGAACTGCATCTGCTGCAAATAGCCCACACCTATTACAGCTAGTCCCAGCAGAGGTCCCCCATTTAGAAATCTTACTTGGAGTATAATACAAATCATATATAGCCATATAGTGCTGAGTGCGCATCCTCCCAGACATCAAAACTTTGTTTGCAAGACTTAAGGAATTAATAACATTAATCCCCTCTTGCCCGAGCTTCGTTACCCACTTATCTTGACATGCCACCACATCATCTGGGAGTTTTTCAATCAATAAAGAGTAGAATTGGCCGATTGATGATTTTTTTTTCATCCTTTCTATAAAGGGGAACTTTCTAAATTGAAAGTCCACATCGGGGCCAAGCGAATTTAAATAGCTACGGATCTGAAGGTATTTAAAAAATTCATGTTTAGCCAGACCATATTTTATTTGTAACTCGGCAAATGAAACCATCTGACCATCATCCCACAAATCCCCTAAAGAAAAAATTCCTTTTGAGCTCCAGCTAATAGATGTTTGGTCCCGAAAAATCAATGGGAGTGACCCAGTAACTGAAAATGGAGTATATGCATTTAACTCTGCAACCCCAAATTGCCGTTTAACAGATCTCCAGACAAAGTATGCCGCTTTAAGAATTTTAAATTTGGTTTTCTTAAAATAACTGGGTTCTAAAACTTTGACCAGACACCCATTGGCTGCATCGCCCAACCTAAACTCATAAATTAAGGGGCTATGGCATGGCAAAATCTTGGCCCGATCCCCCACTACCAAAGGACTAATGAATTGCAGGACTGCTGCCCAATAATAGAAAATAAAATTGGGTATACCCCAGCCGCCACGGTTCTTCGGCAAAATCATCTTTTTATAAGCCCTTCTCTGACGTCTATAGCCCCACAAAAATCTAGAACTGATCCTCTCTAGCCTCTTAAAACACAAGATCGGAAATTCCAATGGAATTGTTCTGAACATATAAAGAAACTTTGGCAAAACTAACATTTTTAAGACATTAGATCTACCATAAAGGGACAGGTGTAAATGATCCAACCTCTCCAACATTGAATTTACTTTAGTAAGCACAGGATTCATATTTAATTCTGGGATCTTGCTAATTGGTAAGGAGATTTTAATTCCTAAATATGTGACTTCAGGAACAGTTGTTATATTTTCAGGAGGTTCCTCTCCAATAAATAAAATCTGTGTTTTAGAGATATTTAATTTATACCCCGAAAACCCACCAAACTTAGATGCCAATCCATCAATTGCGGGTAAAGCAGTGACTATGTCAGTGGTGACCACGACGACATCATCCGCGTATGCCAAAGCTCTATAATCAATATGGCACAATTGGACCGGTTTAATATCAATAGCCTGATTTAATTTGACCAGAAAAAAATCAATATATAAGGCAAATAATAGAGGTGAGCACGGACATCCTTGCCGTGTACCACGACTGATAGTAAACATACCCGATTCTTGGCCAGCGATTCGAATACAGGCTACTGGAGACAGATATAATGATTGCAACGCCTGCCGAATCAAGGGACCGAAGCCCTTCAACCTTAAAACCTCCCACATATATGACCAAGAAACCCTGTCGAATGCCTTCTCGGCATCCAACAGGGTTATCCCCATTATAGTATTAGTTGCTTGAGCCCAATCAATAAATGATATTAAACGCCTGACATGATCTGCGGTATCGCGTCCAGGAATGAACCCATGTTGAAATTGTGATACCAGCGTGGAAATAATGTCCGATATACGTGTGGCTAATATTTTAGAATAGACTTTGCTATCAGAGTTAATTAAAGAAATGGGTCGATAAGATGACGGCATTAAGGGAGGTTTATCTTTTCTTAGGAAGACCACTATAACGGATTTCGACCAGGACAATGGCACTGTCCCCTTTTGTGCAGACACAAAAGTTGACAACATTTCCTCTTTCAGCACATGCCGAAAAGTTCTATAAAATTCTAGCGGGATACCATCAGGTCCCACCGCCTTACCAACAGCCAGAGAAATAATTGCTGCTTCGACTTCCTCCCAAGTGATATCGAGATCTAATTCATCCATTTGCTCGTATGTCAGTTTAGAAATTTCGATATCCCCACAAAATTCCACTACTTTACCTACAACACCTAAAATGACCTCATCTGTATACAGTTGACTATAAAACTTCCTAAAAACCTCTAGCACTTCAGGAGGTTTCTCCCGAATTTGCCCTTGCTCGTCTTGAATATTATTGATCCTTTTAGCAACATCTTTTTGATGTAATCTTTTGGCCAATATTCGGCCAGAGTTTTCTCCCACCTCATAAATCTCAGAGCGGTATACTGCGACTTGCGCTGCCAATTTTGTAGCAAAGTTCTGGTATAATCTCATTTTTTGGATAGCTAAATCGCTTGAAATCTGTTCAGAGTCTTGGCCATTACTAACTGCCAGCATAAACTCATTTTCTAACAGCCGCAATTTATTCATTTCGACCAGATATTCTGCTTGGAGTGTACGTTGCTTATTAACGGAATAGCTTAATGTCTCCCCCCGAACACCTGACTTAAAAGCATCCCATACCATGTGGATAGATGCAGATCCACGGTTATTGTTGAAAAATTCCCCTATCCATTTGCACATATGTTTACAATAGACGGGATCGACCAACAATTTTCGTTCAAAGGTCCAGGCCCTTATGGGAGACCTAAAACTTATTTCTACTTCTAGCAAAACGGGATTATGATCGGAGATTATTTTAGGTTGGATATCAATCTTAGCTTTACCAGCAAGTTCCAGGGTAGCAAAAAAGTAATCTAACCGCACATGCTTGCGATGAGGTGCAGAGTAGAAGGTATTCCCAGGAGCGCCCCTTCCTTTGAGCCACCATATATCAACCAGCCCAAATTCTTTAACAAGACCCCTAATAGCTTTAAACGTTTTCTTTTTCTTCCCATCATAAAGAAAATTGCTTGTGATATCTATATTCCCTGCTAGATGGAAATTAAAGTCCCCACATAAAATCAAAGGGGCTGGCCAATCAACTAGCTCAATGCTAAGGCCCTCCAATATTCCGGGGTCATCCAAGTTCGAGCCATAAATTGAACAAATAGTCATAGAAAGATCCTCTATCACTAATTCAATGATTACCCAGCGGCCCTAAAGATCTTCTTTTACACGTTTACACTTCCCCCACCCGGGTCTTTTCAAAATTGCCACCCCTCTCGTTGTTGATCCTAGACGTGTACAACTCACAAGATCCAACCCCAGGTCCTTTAACCACCTCTGATTGTTCCATGCAATGTGAGTCTCCTGTACACAAAGCAGATCCACCCTCATTGTTCTAACAATCTGGGCCGAAATCCCTCTTTTTTTTCGATCGTTCAGGCCACATATATTCCAGGTACAAACAGTAAATTTACCCATCCTCAAACAAAAGACATTTTAACATAACTGTATCCCTTTGCCAATCATTTCCCATTAGACTTATTAGTACAGGTACTACATTTATAACATCTATATTCACAAAGTCCTTGCTGCCAAACAAATACAAAAACACAACTTTACTATTCCTTGCACCACCTTCCCAACTATCCACCCCACCCACACCACCCTCATCAACCCACCTAACCTCCCCCCCACCCTTACACCCACCCAAATGAGGCAGAGGGACTGAGCGGTCCCTATTGCGATGGAGAGAAAGGATTAAGTGCCCTCCCATGATCCCCCCCACCCCCCGGCAGAGACAAAAAAGAAAGAAAAAAGAGAAGAAAAGAGTAAAAAGGGGAAGGGGAAAACTGTTTAAATTGACTAAATATTCTATACTACAACCATCCCCCTAAATAGTGCTCAAAAACTCCTTTGCTGCGATCTCAGAAGTGAAAAATGATGTTTTATCCTTATAGATAATTTTAAGTTTTGAAGGATTAAGCAAATAGGACTGTGCCCCTTTAGCTTGAAACAACGGAATCAATTGATGCAGGTGCCACCTCTGCTGAACTGTGGCTTGACAGTAATCGGGGCGCACAAAAAATTCGCAACCCTGCCCCTTTCTCTTATGGTCTAGCCTAGCAAGATCATACAAAGATTCACGGAGCAGAAAATTATTTAAACAAATCAATATAGCTCTTGGTTTAACGTCCACCTCTCTAGTACCAGCACGCCTCTGAAAAGGAAATCTATGCACACGCTGCAGCTCAAGTTCCCATTTCCATTGATGCAGTTCAGGAAAAGCTTCTGAAAACAAATCGATGATAAATTGACGAACATCCTTCCCTTCCATTCCTTCCGGAATACCTAATACACGCAAATTGTTCCTTCTAGATCTATTTTCTAAATCGGTTAGTTTCCAATTTATATCGTCACGAAGGGATTGTAAGGAGGATACAGCTGTTTTTTGATGTACAATGTCATCCTCGATTAAGGAGATTCTACCCTCCGCTTCCCCAATCCTGGCTGACATCTCAGTACATGTCTTAACCACACGACGAACCGTATTCTGAAGCTTGCGGACGGCGCCCTGCATCCGCAAACCTTCTGCTTTTGTCTCCTCACGATGTGACATTATTGCTTGGTAAATAGTGGTTAAGGTGATCTCATTTGCTATCAATTCGCCCGTACAGACAGGACCTCCATGTATGTCAACCGCGTCCCCCTACTGACATTCGCCTCCCCAGGATGTGATGAAGGGGTATAATTCAGCAAAGGGGACCCGTCATTGCCTGAACCGTCCCTGGATGACAAATTAAATCTATCCTTTGCCTTACGCACAGTGGTTCCTTCCACAGTGAGCAAAGTATTTTCTTCTTCATCCAGTGGAACAGAGCTAGTCAAGCTTTTATCATCGACCCAGTCACCGTCAGCACTCTCCAGCTCCGAGGTATTGGACAGATCAGACATGGAATAGAAATTTCCACCTGAATCCCCGGAGTCTGCCTCTATTACCCAGACTCTGCTGGGTAGGTCACTTCCAGTCGCAGACCCCTGAAGAATTTCATCAAGAATCGAATTATTGGGCCATGTTGAAGGTGGGGCACTTAGTGAATTAATTGAGCCCCCTGAAGTAACCTGGGAAGAGACGACGTTCTCTGCATTTTCTACATCAACTTCTAATGAATCAGCCACACTAGAATTTACTGCAACAGCTTCCTCCCTTTCTTGCCCACTTTCCATCTCATCTGATCCCGCAACAGCATTCGAGCTCGCCAAGGGCACAGAAATATTTCTCGACACTTTACTTGTATCAAAAGCTTTATTGAGCGAGTGATCCAATTGCGGGGGATCCGTGGCGCCCATCACTTGCTCAGTAACTAATGTCTTAGCTTTACCTGGCGGGTTTTTTTTTTTAAATCCCGGGAATCTTTATGTTATCCCCAGCAGGATCATGATCGGGCACCTTGACAGCTGCATCGACTATCCCTTCCGACGATAAACCCCCATCCTGTCCAGGGGCTGACACAGTAACAGCAGCTGCAGCCCGAGTCCTTGTGCCCTTCAGATTACCGCTGGCGTTCTTGGGACCCATCCTGCTCCAGGCCAGATCTTCCAGCAGACCCCAGGAATACTCAGCAACAGCTGCCCTTCTCTCCTCACCAGATCGGGCTCCGGCAACAGTCCTGCTCCGCCAATCTACACGGTAAGGAACGAAACGCCAAGCGCACTGGCAACGTTGTTGATACAAATGTATCAGAAGTAACAGCATTCCCAGCTACTCAAAATCGTAGTTTTCGCCAGGAGCTTCCTTGCGACAGATTCCAACAACCCCCGAGGGAGTAGGGGGGATCAATGAAGGAGAGCACTCTTCGCCTGCCTCACTCTGACACGGACGTGTCCGCCATCTTGCCTCAGCAATATGATCTTAACTCACTCCAGATTCATAAATCTCGGGGATTTCAATCTATGGTTTGTGTGAGACCAAAGGCAAGCCCTAAAAGAACTTCTTGGGTCATGTGAGATCTTATGACTGCAACAATTAGTGACAGACCTGACTCATTAGGATGGACATATTTTAGGTCTCATTTTTCCCACCAAAAATCTTGCTGTCACAGGGGGTACTCTTCTTCTGTACTGGACAGATCCCTTTCTTGTGAACTTCTCCATTCAAATAAAAGACCAGTCCTCCAAAAAACACCCACTAATGTCAGATGCGGCACAGAAAATGGAACAAACTTCTTAAATTATCTAAGGAACAACCCTTGTTCAATATTGCGTTCCCTATTGATGCAAATAAGCCAGTGGAAGAAAACTATATAGAATTTGGAAACAAGATTAGAGCTACCCTAGTTTGGTTTTCCCTATTAAAGAAATAAGGAATCCACAGAAAACCCTCAGCCCCTTGGTACAGTGCAGATGTCAAAGAATTGAAAATGTTCTGTAAAACAGCAGAGAGGAAATGGAGGAAGCTCTATGATGCAAAGGATAAAAAAGCTTTAAAAGATGCCGTACGAAAATATAAGATATTACCAGAGCTAAAGCGGAATACTACTTCAGCGCTATCTTGGCTGCCCAAACCAGAATGCTTAAACAATCATGTTCATGCCTCACAATATCTTTGTAATGATTTGGCAATATTTTTCGAGGAGAA
Organism: Calotriton arnoldi; assembly: GCA_963921515.1. NCBI lineage: Eukaryota > Metazoa > Chordata > Amphibia > Caudata > Salamandridae > Calotriton > Calotriton arnoldi. Next base: position 102,441 of record CAWUFW010004217.1, read on the forward strand.
AATTAATAAAATGACAGATGGGCTAGAGACCATCTCATTGACTCAGATCCTTCTGGTTGGCCATGTGGCTCAAGGTAACACCTTTCCCATACACTCCATCTGTGATATTGCTCAATTGGGGCAAATAAATGCTTTAGAACATTTTGAGAACCTAACAGGACAATTTCAGTGAACTTGACATAACTTATACCCTTTATCCCAACGGATCTGGAAAGAATTGAAGAGTGAACTCTTCCCACAGTTATGGCAAATTTCCAGCCAATCCCTGAGTGGAGTGGTTGCAATGCTTAGGAAAAGGGCAATAGTCATGCCGCTTCTGAAAAAGCCAACAGTAGATCCCATGTCTCTAATTAACTACAGGCCACTATCTCTCCTACCTTATCTAGTGAAACGTTTTGTCAGCAAAACACTCTCATTTCTTAGAAACGATTCCCATATTGAAGGACGTGCAGTTTGGTTTCCATCCAGGGCACGGAACTGAAACTGCTCTGCTCACAGTCATGGATGAACTTAGAATGCGAGCAGACAAGTGACATATAGTGATATTGATCTCACTGGATCTGTCTGTCACTTGCTATATGGTCAACCATGGCATTCTCTTGAATAGGCTCTCCTCAGGTGGATTTGGGGGCATGGTGGCAAAGTGTCTGCAGTCCAACCTGCCTAATAGACACACCAGGCTGAAGCCTTCCCCCTTTTTGCTCTAAATATAGGACATTAAACATGGTGCCCCAGAGGGATCTTCAATAAGTCCCATACTTTTTAGTATTTATATGAGTCCATTGATTTCAATCAAAAAATCATACAAGATCAACCTAGTCAACTATGCTGATGATACCAAATTGATCTGGTCATTGGAAGGAGATCGTTCACTGTCACTGGATATATTCCACGAGTGCATGCAAAAGACTGTGGCCTGGCTCAAATCCAACACACTACAGTCTAATGGTGACAAGACAGAGATTTTATGCTGCCCAGCGGCCAAAGTTTCAACCCCTCTTCCTCCTTATTATAGCCCAGGTCCTCAGACAAGCTCCTGATACCCTGAGAGACGGTTCAAAACCTGGGTGTAACATTTCATAGGAAGCTCAGCCTGGAAGTCAATGTTAGCAAGACGGCTGGAGTCTGCCTCTACCTAATTAGAGCACTGCATAAGATTCTCCCACTGCTTCCCATTTCATCTAGAACGCAGTGTGATTCTGAGTCGGCTGGATTATTGTAATGCCCTGCTACTATGAGCCCAGAAGTATCTAATCAAGAGACTACCGTGAATTCAAGTGGTGGCAGCCAAACTGGCCCTAAATAGACCAAGAAGGTCTTCTGCTTACCAATCCTTGAAGGCACTACACTAGCTCCCACTAACACAGAGAATAAGGTTACAATATCTCTGTATTGTTTTTAAAGCCCTTCATAGCTTTGGACCATCTCCACTGCAAAAAAAGAATAAAATGGCATGTTCCCAACAAGAACGTTTGCTTGTTCTCAGCCAATATGGCCAGTATGACTAGATTCAGAAGAACCAGATGGAGGGGGAGAAGCCTTCATGATCGAAGCAGTTTGCCTATGGAAGGATCTCCTAACTGCCCTGAGACTGTCTGGTGAGCTAATCCACTTTACGAAAGGGCTTAAAACAAGACTTTTCCCAAAAGACTAGAGTGTGGTTAAGACACAATACTAACCCGATAGTTGTGGATCATTGATACACTGTACAGCACCATATGTTTTCCTGATGAGTAATACAGCATCAGGATACCTGTTAGGTGGCAGTGTGCTTTTAAATAATTTAAATAAATAAATAAAATAATTCCCTGTTCAGGTTGGTGGCAGCAGCTAGGTTGGAGGTGTTGAGGGCATCCATCCAGCTGGTCTTTGGAATTTTGTTCCAGGGTCGCTGGCCATCTTGGCGGTGACAGTGCGGGGTTGGAGAAGCTGAAGTGGATGATGGAGTGATCGGTCCGAGGGCCTGATTCACAGAACTAACTTACGTCAAAAACGTAAAGTTAGTACTTTTTGGTATTCACAGAATGAACTTTCTAATTTCGGTATTCACAGAAGTTAGTAGTCCTAACTTTAGGACTCCTAAATGCCTTCTGTGAATACCGAAAGTCTTAAAGTTAGGATTTTTCTCAGTTTAGGAGTAGTAAAGTTAGGAGTCCTAACTTTAGGACTCCTAAATGCCTTCTGTGAATACCGAAAGTCTTAAAGTTAGGATTTTTCTCAGTTTAGGAGTAGTAAAGTTAGGAGAACTTTACTACTCCTAAACTGAGAAAAATCCTAACCTCACAAATGTCACCACAATCTACAATATGCCTTTATGTAATTTTGTATTTTTAATTATGTGTATATGCCTATCTATTTTTAAAATCGTATAATGATGATTTTTTGCTTCTGATTATTGTTCGTCAATTTTTAAATAAAATATTTGTATACCTTAGATACACTTGGCCTTTTGATGGTGGTGGTGTCATGTTCTGGTGATAATTTGGATGTGTTGAGTGGTTTCGCTCTATTGTACTAAGTATACCCAAAGGGGGTTTGTTTTGACTACGATCTCTGTGGTGATGACAGGGGTGGAGGCCAGGTTGAGCCAGGTCTCAGTGATGAAAACAATGTTGGGTTCGATGGTGGTGATGAGGCCCCATAAGTTGGTGGAATGCTTGCAAGCGTGTGTTGAGGAGTAGGCCATGGAGTCTGTGGCCTGCTTCTGGCGCTGTGGGGGGAGGGGTCGGTGTGGTGTTTTGCGGAGTGACGGTGGTCATGTTGGTAGAGTAGAAGGTGCATCTGGTGCAGGAGAATGGTCGTGGAGTGAGGTGCAGTGTGGCAGCAGTGTTCACTGGGTCATTTGGTGTTCACGTTGTGGAGGATGGCAGCATTGTACCTTCAGGTGGGCATGGGGTCCTGGCGCTGGGCACAGTCCAGACTTGGAACTGCGCAGACAGGCTTGCCTTTGGCACGCCTGTGGCCTCCATTAAGTATGTCCTGAGAGGAGGGAGCAGCGCTGGGAGGTGGTGGGCAGGGCTAGGCAGCAGTGATCAGTTGAAGAGTTGGTGGGAACCGGGAAAAATGGGCGGGAGTAGAACAGTTACAGAATAAGCACAATAATAGGAATATGCAGAGAACGAGAGAAGCACAAAAGTTATAGAATAAGCACAATAACAGAAAAAAGCAGAGACAAAGAAAATGGGGGGAGGCGGGAAATGGGCAGGAGCACAAGAGTGAAAGAATAAGCACAATAGTGGAAATAAGCAGAGCAGAGACAGAGAGAAAACAAGAGAAACACAACAGTTTACAGAATAAGCACAGTAAGAGAAAATAAGCAGAGATATGGAAATACACCTGAATGCAGCACAAGAGTGAGGCTGGCAGCACGAGGAAGAGCTGGTTCTGTAACAACTGGCAATATAGACAAGTGTGCTCAATCACTGGGTGCAGTAACACAAAATAAGTGAAACTGATGAATACCACAAGAGAAACAAGTAATCAAGAACCTTATAATGAGCTAAAGATGGGGAGTGATGAGGCCATGATGGACATGAAGATGGTGAGACTCACGCTGCATGCCACCTCATGTCCTCTACTTCAGTGAACTAGCCTCATACTTTGAATGAAGCGGTCCTCTGGTGGTCATTCCAGGTGTCACCTGCAGTAAACGACTAACAGCAAGGGTGGATCACAGCAGAAGTTTATGACTGTTGCTTGTCGCCCATTGTCACTTCCTGATGTAGAGGCAGACAATAAGTACGCAAAGCAACCTCACACACAAAATGTCTGAAGGTCTCGTCGAAATAACACTTTTTTAAAGCGATAAATATGACGAGCACTGGCAAAGACAACAGGTCTGACTTTAATGTGCTACTGCAAAAGATCTGCATTTGTCCATGACTGTGTGTGTTTACCGTAGCAGGTTAAAAGCCAGGCCTATTGACTTTGGGATGATACTCAGACCATAGAAATTGTGAAAGGCCATACTAATTTAAATGCATTATTTATCAATGCCAGATTCTCAGAGACTTTGAAAACTTTGTGTGTGCCTGTTTTTTGTGAAATGTGGACTACGCAGTTGCAATCTTACTGATAATTCTATAAGCATTATATTGCAAATCTAAATGCTTAACATGCTGCAAAGTGATGCTTTACAATACCCATAGTAAATACATCGGGCAGCCTGCATTGGGCATCCTTTAATGCACATTTTGTAATACAAGTGAGAAAGAGACCTGCTTCCAATTGATGGCCTCTTCATCAACTTTAAATCCAGCTTTAAATAACGGAGGGGCACATAATCTAGGCTTCTATACATTAGGGAAGTGCTTCTCAGCTCGCTATGGCAAGGCCTGCCCTTTACCTTACTCCTTCTGGGCCTCTCAGCGGCATTCAGTACCACCGATCATCATGCACTGCTCAATGGCTTCAATCTCTCAGCTAGCATCAATGGAACTGCACTATCATAGTATTCCTCCTTCCCCTAAGCCACACTCAGATTGAAGCCGTTCCTCTCCAGATCTGCGGTAATCATCCGCGGAGTCCAGCCAGGTTCACTTCTATCACCGATCCTGTTCCACATTTGCATGAACCCTCTCATTAGGATCCTTGACTTCTAAAATATAGAATATTGTATGTGTGCTGATGATGCACAGTTATATAAACTTGACAACAACTCTTGCAACCCATTGAAAGTCTTTCACTGCTTATATGTGCTTTATCACTGGATGCAGAAAAACTGTCTTCTCCTCAATGGTGAGAAACCTGAGCTACTGCTGAGAGCCATCTCTCTGATCCATCTTCCTTTCCCCTGCCCTGTGTCCTTTGACTCCTACTTCCAGCCAGTGGAAAAATCATGCAATCTAAGTGTGCTGCTTGGCAGCAGTCTTGCTTTCAATCCTCGTATAAGCTTTGTGACTAAAGCTGCCTTCCACCATTTGGGGCTACTTCAAGATGTCCTTCTTCTCCATCACCCAACCCAGAAAATCGCTTCCATATTCGCAGTGGTGATTTCCTGCATCGACCATTGTCATAGCTGCCAAGGTTTCAGATTGCTATGTGTGACATTTTCATAATTTGAGTTTAATTATGAGTGACATTCAACGACTAAGAGTGACACTTTCTCGGGAGCAAAAATCAAGCAATGAAGATGAGAGAAACATATAAATATCAGAAATTACACCCATTTGAGCAACAAGAAACTCTAAGAAAATCTTACAACTGCTGGAAAGTACCAGAAATGGAACGATGCTAACCTGAGACACACTGCGTGACTACAGTTGTCAGTAACAGGACAGGCAGGCACTGCTGCTGCTCAGAAGATGAGCTGATCATTCATGACCACGCGCTAGCCTAAAAAGCACATTTTATAGCATTGGTCAGCTTATTATTGAAACTACCCTCACAACCCTAACCCTCCTGCATCTCTCCCACCCCAGAGAAAAATTACTATACCCAGATATACAACACAATAACCAACATACCCTAAAACACGCCAGTCCTGTTGGTGTAACGTATGCTTGTTAGCAGTATCAGATGAATGAGTAATTAATACATATTTTGTTGTGAATTAGAGTTTACAATGATGCAATTCTGAAAATGTTAGACTATGATTTAAACATTATTAAGGTGTGTGGAAGGGAAGCAGTCTTTCGAGTGCTTCAATCTATCACGTTTTTCCTTCATACTGTCTTCTGCATTTTCTCACTCTTTATACACTTTCATCCTCCCAACACCAGTTAAGTCTAGCGTCAGGGACAGCCTAGGGCACACCGGTAAAAAGAACCAAACTGCCCGTTTCCGCCTGGAATCTCTGCACTGTTGTGACTGTCTGGGGTGCCTTGCCAGCTTTTACAACGGAAGGCGAGGCACCACCAGATCTGCGGGGGGGCTGCAGTGCCCCGTTGGGATAATGATCCGGATCACATTGTTATCTTTCATTTGTTGAGCAGCACACGAAGAAAGCCTGTGAGGCGGCCCCTGACAGTGGGCTTGATTGATCACAAATTTTGATCCGGGCAGGGCTTATTGCGATGCTATAATAATTAAGTCATGAACATGACAGCACTCACCTCTCGGAGCCGGGCCGGCTCAAATCTATGTCACACAGCACTGATTCAGTCGTAGAAGATCCGCGCCTCAGGATGATTTTAAGTTTATTTATTTTTTATTTGCAAAGTTTTATATAGCGCTGGCTAGACCCGGAGGTATCAGAGCGCTTTACATGATGATCAGCAAGTTACAGATTACATGATTACTTCAGTTACAAATTCCAAGTATAGACATAGGAGAAAGATGGAGGGAAGGAAACATAGCGGGGAGGCGAGGAAAACAATGTCAGATGTCCGGCTGGGTAGGTGACGGCCGAGGGGGTGAACCAGGGCCAAACTCCTCTATAGCTGCATAGGACAGCTCCACCGGGCATCGGCCAAGGTTGCTCGGACTCCGCGGTGAGAACAGGCAGTAGAAAAACATGAGATTACACGATAACATAAGTTATTTTCGCGTTACATAGCAAAGATAAAATGTCTTATGTGGAGTGGAAGGTAGAGGGGGAAAGGTAAACAGGGGGAAAGGAATGCAGGTTAAAAGCCAGCAGCTCCCACTGCTACAGGCAGCAGGCTCTCGACGGCGAGCGTGAGTTAGCCGGTCATGATGGGGGTCGGGTGAGCCTGAGAGGGCCCAGCCCGCCTATGGGATCCATGGTACCACCCCTGCGGTAGTGCAAGCAGTGTGCACACTGCAGCTAAACTTCAAACGCCGCCCGCTCGCGGCACCGCCCTAATATAAAAGTGTCTCGCCATTGGGCACTGAAAGTGACGTCAGTTATGCCGGCCGCGTTTTTCGGGTGTGTTGTTACACTGTAGCGCGGTAATAGCACGCACGTGAACCACCAGCCTTCAAGCCTGCCGGGAACTCGCGCATCGCGCGCTGACACTTCCTTCCAGGACTTGAGGTCAATCCGTCACCTCCCCCCCCCCCCCAACACACTGTTTCTGAGCCTGTGCTGGTGGCAGCGGGTGCAGCCGAGCCGGCGCACAGGTGTCACAGGCACCAGCGCGCGTGCTAGAAGCATGGCGTAGCCACTTTCAACGCTGATACTGCAGAGTGAGACAGTGGCATTGAAATGCGTGACAATGCATTTCAGTGCGGTGATGCGCAACACCACACTGAAATGCGTTAGAGTCACGCCTGGTGCGTGATACTTGGCAGGCCTGCATTGTAACAGCCTCAGCCGTAGCCTCCATTTTAAATCTATATCTAAGCTCCAGCAGGTCCAGAATGACGATGGCCCTATTTATTTGGACTGTCCTATTCCGATAAGGAGGTTTATTTTCTTGTGCGCACTCAAATATGCCGAAAGTTTTTGAAGGTGCCAGTGCACTTAAATATGCTATATGTAGTGCTTAATTTGTAAAATATGAAGTGCAGGTGCTCAAATATTTGTCGGAGGCCACACCTACTTTTCTCTGGCTCCACCCACTTCCTCCACTGGCTCCACCCACATCTTCAACTGGCACTGCTAAAAGTCAGATGTAATATATACCTGATCTGAATTTCAGCAAGGGAGCCTTCCTCATAGTAAGGTTTTGATAGGAGGTTCCCCTGCCCTGTGAACATTTTGAAAAAGATTAAATCAAAAGTGCATTTAAAGCATTATTTATTAGCCACTCTGAAGCAGGGCCCAGGGAGGAATCAGTGAATCAAGGAGGATACTGTCTTCAGGGCATCCCCAGGGCAGACAGGGCAGCCCAGGCCAGCCCAGGCCAGTTTAACTGAACCCCGGCCGGGCCATTTTGAATTCGATTCGTCAGTATCGATTCGTGCAGTGCTCACTGTGCTGGTGCCTGGTGGTGATAAGTGTATTGACATCATGCAGATTCGTTGAGCACCACCATAATTACTAAAGAAACAACAATGCTCTTCCTATGGAAATTCTGACCTACCTACCTATATCTACACAGTATTGACAAATATACATACAGATAAACAGTGCATTGTGATAATGTGAACAGAGATATGGGCCTTGTTTAGCAGAGCAATATTATGAAGAGAGATCATGTGCCTCCTTTAGCTGAGCAGAGCACGTTAATAATGCATTGTGGAGGGAGCTGCACCCACAATTCAGCAGGGCATCTAAAAAGTCCCAAACTTGAGACATCATTCTTAGTGACACAGACAGGTTCTCATCAGCACTACCATGGCAGTATTGTACGATGGTGCACAGCACCGAGTGGAGAATCTGCGCTCCATCAATGGCAGTGCATTGTGAATGATGATGGCATGCCCAATGCATACATTACATAGTAATATCAGTCTGCCCTTACGTAGAATCAACAGCAATCCATGGGTGCCACTGCCATGCGCTGTCTATAGCGTCCGCGCTACTGCCGTAGTGTTATAGATAACCAGTAGATAACATGGGAGTCTTGCAGTCCTCTCAGCATGGACCTGAACAGCTGTATAGACCCCAAGGCAAGCTATCATCAGTAGCATCATCAACAGTCTCGGCACATTGCGAGCTGGGGTTCCAGTTCCAGCACGTTTTCATCAAAGAAAAACCTGTGTACAGTGTGCCTGTGTATGGCCGGCGGCAGCTAGTACTAGGCGGCCGCCGGTCAGTGCTTCTCATCATCATCCATCATGCTACTACTACCACGCGGTGACGTGACCTGTTGCGACCGTCACGCCAACACCACACTGCACATTATGCAATATGCCTGCCCTTCGCAAAAGGTTACTTCGCTCAGGGCCGGCTTTAACACTGGTGGCGCCCTGTGCGACATTGTTGGCGCCCCCCAATGACCTCACACGCATTCCCTCAGTACCACCCTTTAACACTGCCCTTCAAGTCTCCATAACCACTGTCTCTCAGATTAATTTAGTTTTATAGCGCCTCTCATACCAGTGTAAGGTGTCAGAGCACTTTGCATCATACACACATTGCATAGATACAATCCTACGTGTGTAAATCAGTATATAGGGAATGTTACATCAGACAGGACTACAAGGTATAGGAGTCACATGTCATCCATGATTGTCATTGTAGGCAATATAGTTTAAGAGTTCTAAGTCTGGAAAAGCGCAAATTCAGAATTTAAAACATAACAGCATTGTTAGGGGTTCTCTCCAATAAGAATTGATTTCTACCCAAATGAACCCTTTTTGCAAGATTAGGATAATGAAAGATTGGGCAAAAAAAACATATAGCTCTAATATATAACTTGCAGTTTGCATGCAGCTCTTTGATGAAAGTTAATAGCTTGCTGTTCTATGTTAGGAGTTTAACTTACAAACTGCAAGTAACAAAAGGATCTCTGTGACAGAAGCAGTAACACACTGACCTATTTTACATTATATGCACTTTTTGATCTGCATGGTAAACGTTCTTTGCAGCAGGTATATTAACCCTCTGTACTACCTTACAAGCAGTCAAAACTTCCCCTAGACAAAACTCCTGTCTCTCTCCAGGAAGACGATTAATCACCAGAGTTATCTTGACATTTTAATTTATGCCTGAATATTACTGGAGGCCAGGAACTCGGCAGCAGGTGCCTTTAAAACAAGAATATACTGGCAAACTGATGCCCCCACAGTGTTACATGAAAGAATGAAACAGAGCTTCGCTGAGGGATCTGTGTTACATGGAAGAATGAAACAGAGATTGGAAGAGTGAAACAGAGCGTGGGTGAGGGATCTGTGTGACATGGAAGAACAAAACAGAGCTTGGCTGAGGGATCTGTGCTACATGGAAGAACAAAACAGAGCTTAGGTGAGGGATCTGTGTTACATGGAAGAACAAAACAGAGCTTGGCTGAGGGATCTGTGTTACATGGAAGAACAAAACAGAGCTTGGCTGAGGGATCTGTGTGACATGGAAGAACAAAACAGAGCTTGGCTGATGGATCTGTGTGACATGGAAGAACAGAGCTTGGCTGAGGGATCTGTGTTACATGGAAGAACAAAACAGAGCTTGGCTGAGGGATCTGTGTTACATGGAAGAACAAAACAGAGCTTGGCTGAGGGATCTGTGTGACATGGAAGAGTGAAACAGAGCTTGACTGAGGGATCTGTGTGACATGGAAGAACAAAACAGAGCTTGGCTGAGGGATCTGTGTGACATGGAAGAGTGAAACAGAGCTTGGCTGAGGGATCTGTGCGACATGGAAGAACAAAACAGAGCTTGACTGAGGGATCTGTGTGACATGGAAGAACAAAACAGAGCTTGGCTGAGGGATCTGTGTTACATGGAAGAACAAAACAGAGCTTGGCTGAGGGATCTGTGTGTCATGGAAGAGTGAAACAGAGCTTGGCTGAGGGATCTGTGTTACATGGAAGAACAAAACAGAGCTTGGCTGAGGGATCTGTGTGACATGGAAGAGTGAAACAGAGCTTGGTTGAGGGATCTGTGTGACATTGAAGAGTGAAACAGAGCTTGTGTGAGGGGTCCATGTTACAAGGAAAAGTTAAAGAGAGCTTAGGTGAGGGAACTGTGTTACAAGGAAGAGTGAAACAAAGGTTAAGCATTGGATCTTTGTTACAAGGAAGACTGAAACAGAACTTGGGTGAGGCCCGGGATTTGTCTTACATGGAAGAGTGAACAGAGATTGGGTGAGAGATCTGTGTTACATGGAGTAAAGCAAAGTTGACAGATTTGTAAATAATTTAATAGAGAAAAAAGCATGGCCCGGGAGTAAAGGCTTTTGGAAATACATAATGGTGCAAAAACAAAGGCGAGGACATGGGGGTCCTGGACACACATTGTATGATGACGCCATCGCCATCAGTAGTAAAAAAGAAGTTGTGTGCCCTTGGATGCCCTGAAGCAGTGATGGCAGAGTGTGCCCTTGTTGAACCTGGAATATGGATTTATGAATGGAAGCACTGGTGCCTCATTCATGGACAGAACAAGTAATCCGGCAATCACTGCAAAGGGTCAGAGGTGCTACATTGTACAGATTCATGAATAAATACTTGGTACACAATGACTCTGAGAATATTGGCACGTACAGAACAGTATGAGAAAGCGCTCAGTGTTAAGCATTGGAGGTTCTGGGTTCATTGCAATGCTTCTCATTCTTTCCTCGGATTGTCTGAGAATAGAGAGTTGGGTCGTGTCAACGTCAACCCACTTCCACCCAAGTGCTGGGTTAACCCTATGCTTACCTTTGGGACTGGGCCCAGTCCCAAGTCCAAGCCCCACCAAGGTCGCCGCATTAGAAGAATGCACGCAGTATAATGGTGACTGGACCTGCTGACACCTTCAATTGCCCTTCACTGTCCTCTCAGTCTGTGTGTTTTGTCTGATGAGGATTCCGAGGGTGGAGGGAGGCATGCACGACTGTGCGCACCCAAACAAAAAGCAACGTTGGTTGGTTTGGCAAGCAAGCAATTGGCATGGGCCACGCCACCCATGGGCGGCATGATCATGGTGGTATCACATGGCGGCTATGCTACTGCACTGTTAAGTAATAGTGCAGTCACAGTGTGTGTCAATTAAAACTTAAGTTACCGGTCGGGTTCGGGCCGGGCGGCCGGCCCGGGACACACACACACACACTGACTGCAGTAGTGCACAGCCTGCAGCCTTTCTTAGCATGCTGCGCAGAATTATAATAACTAGTTAGGCCTGCCAGGCCCTGCCTCCCCTGGTGGCTGGTGCTGTTACTGGTGGCACTGGCCAGAGTCAGACTGGCCAGTAGTAGTACTCAACTCACTGCTGGCAGCGGCTACGGGCTACTTGTCAACGCCAAGTCCCCAATGCACGTCGCACCGCAACAACGTCGTCAGGCCTGGCCGTTCGCGATTGCTGCTGGCTCTCAGACTTACTTTCACTTACACTTAGTGAACCGATGCTGCTGAACGGTTCTTGAACCACTGAACGTGAATGGCCACGATGACTCGGTGGTGGTTAGGTGAGGCCGTGCGGGTATGCTGGTGTGTGGCAAAGCAGCGAATGCGCGCGCATTGCAATCTGAATAAATCTGCGCACGCTGCCTGCCGCGCACAGCCCCAACCCCCGCAGATTTGTGGAACCAAAATCCAGCCCGGGCCGGCCCGCAACATCAAACTAAGGGCCGCGGGCCCGCGGCCGCCCCGCCATCATCATCATCAATCAACATATAATCAGTCGAATCGAATAATCATAATCAAACAGTCAGAGATATTGAGATTCATTCACTGATGAATCTCCATACTGCTCTTGGCTCACAGGCGTGCCCGCGACACACTGTCTTCTTGACTGTGGGACCCGGACGAGTAAGTTGAGTGGGACTGTGTGAGTCTGGGACCTGACTCACTCGGGACTCTGTCACTGTGCACTGCCTTAGGCTGCTGCGCAGCTTCATTAACTGATTAGGCCGCGGCGCCTGCCAGGCCCTGCCTCACCTGGTGCTGCTTAGGCTGCTGCGCAGCTTTATTTTAACTGATGATGATTAGGCCTACCAGGCCCTGCCTCACCTGGTGCTGTTGTAACTCTACTGTCTACTCCTCAACGTGGCCAACGTCGTCCAGGTCGCGCTCTCAGAGACTTTGAACGGCGGCGGCGGCCGTTGAACCACGATGACTCGGTGCCGGTGGTGAGGTGCGGCCGTTCGGGTATGCTGGGGTGTGGCAAAGCAGCAAATGCGCCTGCATTGCAATATGAAAAAGTCTGCGCACGCTGCCTGCTGCCGTGCACAGCCCCAACCCCCGCAGAAGACCAAAACAAACCCAGCCCTGCCAAACTCAGTGTCCCGCCCACTAGGCCGGCAACACTGAGCCGCGGCCGCTGGGCCGCCAGTGCCACTGCATTGAACAACATTAGATTGAGAAGAAGTGAGAACTTGAACGTGAAGAAACAGAATCGGAGTCAGAAACAAGTTCAACATCAGTCATCAACAACACAACCAGTACGTAACGTAACACTCTGTAACAGTAACAGCAGCACTTACGGTAGAGCAGCACTCACTCTGTGCCACTAATTACTATCAAATCAATTACATGCACTAAATGCGTGTAGACCCGGCCCTGATAATTAAGTGCCGGTGCTAAGCACCGGCAAGCACCGGCACAAATTAAGCACTGGCTATATGCTAAATGCTCTTAATTTCTAATATCCGTACAAGTAAATCTAGTTGTGGACAGTCCCCTTAGAACTATAATGATTAAGGGGAATTTACAGACACTCCCTGCTTGGCTCTAACGTGCGTCTGCACGTTAAGACGCCGCACGTTCTTAAAATACAGCAAAAGGCATTGAGCGCATGGTAGGAGACGCGGATTGCTGGCGTCCGGGAGCCGTTAACTCGTACGGTGAGCTTCAATTGTAAGATGCGTACTACTTGTCCCACGGAATGTGGCTTTGGGGTATATTGAAAGTTAATTGCTGGGTCTGGGGGCTGGTGTGGTTTGCGCCGGCGGCCCATCCGAATGCGAAACCGAGTTGGGACTGCCTCGGGGTGTATTAAGGCTCGAGTGCTGAATACTGCGTGTGAGTTTAGGCGCGATATCAAGTGAACTGGACGTCTTGTCTGGCATGGTGGCCGATTGGCAAATGGAACGTTTTTAATTAGCTGACATACAAACTAGGTCGAATACTGCGTATAGGACCAACCAGGGTACACAACTGTTATGACAGTACAGCGTAGTTGAATCAAGATGATTTATTGAATAAATCCATGCAGGAAACAGGCGAGAGCCAGGCAGCACGGCTTCCTTCCAGGACACCGGTAGCAATTGATGTCCTGGGTGGAATCCGAGTAGGAACAGCCAAAGCATTCCATGCCTCGCTCTGCCCAAGTGCTCCAAAGAACATTAAAGGCAAATACAATGCAATTAATAATATAACAATACAACACATCCCCCCCTCCTTATAATGCAAAGAAAAAAAACAATAGCAAAGTTTACAGAGCAAAACAATATATAACAACCCACAAAAAGATACATAGGAAATAAAACAAAATTACATTACATACTCTTTCAACCACCCAGGAAGAACTCTTTTTTTTCTCTTAACGATTTCACCTGTATCCACGGTTCCCTCGACAGGTTCACCAAAGCACAAATGCCCCTCACTCTTACAAAAAGAAGTTTCCTCTGAGGAAAAGACATCCTCCTGGACATGTTGTCTACTCTCTTCCGCATTTTGGTTAACCTCCCTCGGTTCACTCAGATGAACATCATCAGAAGTCAAACCAGACTGTATAGCGCTTTGATTAAAATAATCTTCCACCCACTCCGAATCCACCGATCCTTCATGAGATGGAGTTACCTTTAATGGAACACCTGATTTATGCTCCAAGTCAAAAGCCACCCTTTTGAGATTCCACACCCTTCCATCCTTCAGCCTGACCGCATTATGCAGAACTTCCACAACCTCTTGCGGTGTTTCAAATTGACTCTCGCCCTTGGGGACTTTCATAGGTCTTTTAACATGGACCAAATCCCCCACTGCAACAGGAACAGTTTTTGTACCATGACGCTCATCGTAGTATTCTTTACTTTTTTTATGTACCAACTCTAAACTGTTATTAACTTCAACAGGAGACCAGTGCTCCACTTTCCCCTCCAAAAGCCAATTAGGACTAAATTTGCATCTTGGCTTCCTGCCCCTCATCATTACAAAAGGAGACAGTCCCGTAGCCGCATGAGTGGTCACCCTATATGCCCAAACAGCCTTTTGTATTTCCAACTTCCAATCCATTTGTTTGTTCATAGCAGCTTGAATCACACCTTTCAACACCCGGTTGAAGCGCTCCACAGTACCATTACCACTAGGATTATATAGCGAAGTGGTCCTGTGCCTAATGCCACTCTTTTCAAAATATTCTTTAGCATTCCTTGAAGTAAACTGGACTCCATTATCACTTAAAATGCTGACAGGTAAACCTTCCATGATAAACAATTTGTCCAAAAACTCCAAAACAGTACTAGTGTCCACTTTTTCCACGATAGTCACAACAGGCCATTTGGAAAATAAATCAATGGCAACCAAACCATACTCTGTCTTCCCCCCCACCGGTCCAAAGATGTCCACAGCAATAACCTCCCAAGGTAGGCTGGGAATTGAACACTCACTCATAGGAGGTCTTAAAGTCTTTAAAGATTTGTTAGCAGAGTAACAAACAGCACATTCTCTTACACACCTTTCTACCTCCTTGTCTACTCCAGGCCACCCAAAAATGCTTTTGACCACTAATTTCGTTCTTATTACTCCAAAATGACCTTCATGACACAATTGCAACACTTTTTTGCGTAAGGTGACAGGCGGAAATATCCTTTCACCTCTCAAAATGAATTCCTTGTCAGCAGATAACTCCATTCTTACCTCCCAAAAAGGTCTTAGATTCGTTATGTATTCCTTTCCAGGCCAACCCTTATAGATATAATCAGATATGGCTTGTAAATCTTTATCCTTGCGTTGCTCCTCCAACCATTAATCCTTGGTAATAGCTGGTGTACCGGAATCATGTACAAATGCAATACTATAATTCCCCCATGGATCATCCACACATTCCTCCAAGGGTATGGGTAATCTCGACAAACAGTCAGCCACAACATTGTCCCTGCCAGGAACATAGATAATCTTATACACATATTCTTTCATCCTCATGGAAATCCTAGCCAATCTGGCAAAGGCCCCAACGCTACCTTCCGTGGTTAAAATTCTCACCAACGGTCGATGGTCGGTGCGAATTGTGACTGGCTTACCCCAAACAAAGGCACGAAAATGTTCCCAAGCACAGGCGTTAGTGCCTCCCTCTCTATAATAGGGTATTTGCTCTCCGCAGGGGATGAGGCTCTAGAAGCGAATAAGATTATTCTTTCACCACCATCACACCATTTTTGTGATAGAACGGCACCCAATCCTTTGTCACTCGCATCCGTTGTTAAGAAACACTGTGAATTAGGATCAAAGCTGCTTAAAAACAGCTACGTTTTGTAAATCCGCTTTGACTAAAGAGAATTCTGCCTCACAGTCAGCAGACCATTCAAACTTTACATTCTTTTTTAGAAGCGATCTTATGTTATATACCTTGCTGGCAAAATTAGGAATAAACTTAGCACAATACTCGGCCATACCTAAAAAAGATCTTACTTCATCCTTCGTGGTAGGAGCATGTGAACATACAATAGCATTAACAAGTGATGGTTTCGGTCTCACACCATCTTCATTTATAACATGGCCTAAATAAGACACACTCCTCTGAGCAAATTTACATTTGCTAAGTTCCACAGTTACACCTACTTTTTGTAATACTTCTAATACTTCATTCAAAATGTAATCATTTTCTCCTTTACTTTTAGCAGCCACTAGTATGTCATCTTGAAAGAAACTCACGCCTGTCATTTTACCAAACAGTCTATGCATCAACCGATGAAAAACTGCAGAGGCCGAAGCAAGGCCAAATGGCATCCGCCTAAACTGGTAACACCCAAAAGGCGTAATGAAAGCTGTAAGTTTCCTAGACTCAGGCGCGAGTGTGACCTGGTGGTACGCTGCTGATAAGTCAATGGTGGAAAACCAGGCCGCATCCTTGAGCGAAGACACCATTTCATTGATCTTTGGCAAAGGGAATTTTTCAATGACAATGTTATTTAAGTGGCGCAAGTCAATGCATAGACGGATCTTTCCATTGCTTTTGCGCGCTACCACCACCGGAGAAATCCATTCGGAACTCTCTACTTCCTCAATAACACCGTTAGCTAACAATCCTTCTAATTCCTTATTAACTTCTTCTCTTATTAACAAGGGAATGGGTCTCACCTTGTGGATCTTAGGTTCCGCATCCCTTTTAAGAACAATATTGTGCTCAAATCCTTTGAGGGTTCCTAACTTTTTTTCAAAAACGGAAGTAAATTATTTTACCAAAACATCTTCTAACTTACTAGTTTCATCAACTACTAAAACTTTCTCTTCGCTATTAGGATCAAGGATGATGTGTAGTTCCTTTTTGTCCATCCATCCAAGAACAGATGGACCAAGTTTAGCCACATACAATTTCCCTCTTGCTGACCTCCCTTTAAATAAGAATGTGAACCATCTGAAACCTAACATATTGACCTTTTCACCAGTGAAACTTACAGGGTTCACATCTGTGGGATATAGTTGATGGCCAATTTTTTTAACACATTTTTCTTTCCACACAGATTCACTTACCATAGTATATGGAGAGCCCGAATCAACAAACATGTTGATGGACACACCCCCTATAGAAATCTCACATATAGGCTTCCCTTTTAGTGAATCATCCATGACATTAAGTACAAAATTACCCTGTATACTTTTTACACAATTGCTATTGTCATTTTCTGCATCCCCCTCCACACCATCCTCATCCTCCCACACATACTTAACATTGCTATTTCTTCTTCGGCACATTTTACTAAAATGGCCAATCAAACCACAAATGCAACATTTTTTCCTAACTGCAGGACAATATCTGCTATATGCCATATGTTCTTTGCTATCACATCGGTAACACCTTCTCTCCTCAGGTTTCCTCTCTCTCCAAACGCTCCTTTGTGCCTGATTTTGACCTTGCCCCATGGTGTGTTGGGACTGGCTTCTGCTCATGTTCTGTATTTTGAAAACACCCCCAGAGTCTTTTTCAGATTCCTTAATCACTGTAGCACATCTCCCCGACATTTCAGCTTTCCTCAAAATAGGTAAAACATTTTCTAAAGGTGCATCCCCATTGACCCATAAGCGATCTTGGATGGTAGAATTGTTATTATGCATAACGAGCTGGTCACGAATAAGTTTGTCATGTAGGTCACCAAATTTACAGACAATCGCCAATTTCTTGAGGTCATCCACCCAGTCATCTACAAGCTCCTCTTTGTTCTGTTTTCTTTGGAAAAACTTATGGCGTACCACACCAATGCATACCTTGGGGGCAAAGTACTTGTCAAGGTCTTTTAAAGCTGAATCAAAAACATTACCGTTCTCACCGCATACCATTTTGGGCATACGAGAATAAGTTTTCAAACCCACTGGCCCTAAGGAATGAAGTAAAAGCCGTTTCTTTGTTCCGGTTTCATCTTACCAGCTTCGTCCACTGCTTCAATATAGTTTACAAAATATTCCTTCCACTCCAACCATTTTAAACTTGGTTGTGAACCGGTTGTCCAAAATTAATGTGGAGGACTAACTGTGAAACTTTGCTGAGCCATAGCTTGTTCCACTTCTTGAGGTTCCTGATCACCTCGTTCCATATGCAGATATTCAAATGAGAATAACGATCTAATATTTGTTCTAGACACTGAAGGAAAATAATGCCAGTTCCAGCTGCTTGAAACCGATCACAAACTCAAACTTGAAACAAAATAAAATATGTACCAGTCAGCAACATAATAAATAATAACATCTGTCTCCCGACTTTCTCACCTGTTTCCTTTGTGAACAATAAATGCTTACAATTAAATAAAAATGTCAAAATAGCGAAAATTTCCCTCTCGTTGCAGAAACCGGTCCGATCATCCTCTGACACGGCTCTGGTCAAAATCCTTTATGGCCGCTACGCAAGGTCACGCAGCGTGACCTCGCGTGTTGACGTAGTAAGCAAGACGTCACCAGAAGGCTCACTTGTTCTTCCTCGTCCTACGTCAGCAGTTCGACTCAGCGAGGAGGAACACAACCCACGTAGGATCCGAGCACCGCCGCCGCTCGAAAAATGCGGCCGAGGGCGGTTCCCCAACAGTCTCCCCAAGTAAGGTAAAGCGTCTTACCAGAGTACCGTTGTATGATTAACAGCAGTGTCCACATCACCGCAACGTTTATCCGATATAAAGAGAGTTTTCCAGCAGACACAGAAGTCTTCTTTGGAGTATTTTTCTCGAATTAAATGGAATTTCAAAAATGTAAAAAAAAAAAAAAAAAATACTTCCAGTGCGCAATCTGCGTAGGTTCTCTTCCTAGTCGTCGCCAATTGTTATGACAGTACAGCGTAGTTGAATCAAGATGATTTATTGAATAAATCCATGCAGGAAACAGGCGAGAGCCAGGCAGCACAGCTTCCTTCCAGGACACCGGTAGCAACTGATGTCCTGGGTGGAATCCGAGTAGGAACAGCCAAAGCATTCCATGTTTCGCTCTGCCCAGGTGCTCCAAAGAACATTAAAGGCAAATACAATGCAATTAATAATATAACAATACAACAACAACAACCTATATTAAGTGAACTGGCCGTGTTTTCTGGCATTTGGCTTATTCTGTTCTGCCACCCTCGCTAAGAATGTATTTAATTCTGGGAGTTTTGTGAGTTAAGTGTTTTGTAAATAGCTTGTATACGAAACAGGTTGAATGTTGCGTATGATTTTACTCTCGGTTGTCACAAGCTTTGTTAAAACCGGGCCCGAGCTAATTAGCTTTAACAACATGACATTTGGGCCCTCTGGATAAATGGTTTTGAACTTAATTGGAGGGTTTTCTTTCCTTCTATTTTCATATAATTTTATGATTAAGTTTTAATAGCCAGATTGGAAAGGCAGAACATAGGAGGAAACATACCCAGTCTTGGGTTCTAAAATTTCTTTTTAGGCACATGAGCCAATTACTATCGAACTACCCTGGATACAAGAGGGTACAGTCCGATTGCGGAGTAACAGACATACTGAATGTTGCAGTGAATTTGCAACTCCTTACAGAGCCAAAAACTTGAATCCAAATTTATAAACGAGGTATGCTGTTCTATTTATCCTGGAGGAACACTATACCCATCACTGGTATGCTACTATGTCATATTGGGCACTATTTTCGTGGCTCTTAATTAAGACTTCCCTAGACTCTCTTACTATATATCTCGAACAACTCTCTCTCTTTCCATTCTATATCTTTTCCTTTGCTTCTCTCTCTTTCTCTTTTCACAGGATGACACTGTATTTTACGATCTGTACACTTTGACTTTTGTCTAAACTATGTTGCTTGACCTTTTCTTTAAGTGCCTTCTGAATCAATACTCCGTTAGATGCCAAAACCTTTTGGCGCCTATACATATAAAAGGCTTTAACTGTGTCTGTATTACATGTTTTATATGTTTAAATGTTGCTTTTAAATGTGATTATTATGTGGATTGTTGTATGTCAACTTTTATATGTAAATGTCATATGTGGAATCCGAAATTGGAATCCTTGTATTAGAATTGTGGGAAATAGTCACATGTATTAATGTTGTGTCTTGTATATGTACACTGTATTGTATTATACACTATACATTTTATATGCTCTTACAGCCCTGATGAAGTCCACGGAAGTTGGACGAAACGCGTTGGCTGCTTGGCTGTTTTTTATCATAAAAGAAGAATAAAGATAGTTAACATCAACAACATTGGATGGACCCAATCATTTGTGGAATTTGAGTTTGGTGGTGCAACTCACAGTTGTGATAAATTTAACCCTGGTCATGAAGACTGTTCTTTAGACAGAGCAGGAGCGGTGGTGTTGCACACCATTGGAGTATAATACTCCAAGCATTTGGACTTCTTGTGGGGTATTGTTGTGGGGAGTTCTGTTTCTTCCTTCAGGGGGAGGTGCGTCACATACACACAGTGGTGTGTATGTATGGTCTCACTGTTTCATTTCTCTATTCCAATAACATACATTGATATGAGTGAATGCTGGTAAAGTTGTCTTGGACTCTTTATAGGATCCTGTTACCAGTGACTTGGAATGCCCACCCCTGTTCTCAAAACCCCACCGAGCAGGCACTTGATCTGCCAAAGGCTTGATTTCATTGCCTTGAAAGCGAGGATGGGACAATGCAAGACATTTGACAAAAAAACGTGTCATCAGTTGCATTATTGCCAGGCACTTGTTGTACATTTAGTTCATACAGCACACCCCAGACCAAAGACATTGATGTATGTGTGTATGTTTGGCATCTCTGAAGTGTGAACCTAACAGGCTAGGAAGAGAACTCTGTTCAAGGGGAAACCCCAGTGAGGATACAATGAGTGGAAGGATAGAGAGGGAGGAGGTGGAGCTAGTAAGGGATGAGAGGTCAGCCTATCTAAGGTAGTGTTCCTTGAAGTGGTCTTTTTCAGCTACTAACAGAATTGTAGGAATGTTGGTGCTGATGAAGGGTCTCTGAGGCAACAGCACTTAGAGAGCCAATGTTGTGGGGCTATGTTGGAAGCTGGCTCTTTACGTGATATATCAATAATCTGATATACTGTGTAAAGAGTCCAGGGGTTCCCTTACTCGTGGACAGGGGTTTGCTATGCAATCCCAAAGTACTCTGTCAGAGGGTAGTGTGGTCGAGCAGCCTTAGGCTTAACACAAAGGAGTGCAAAATACACACAATGATTAATAAATGACTTCACAACTCAATGAGATCCACACCAATTTATAAAAATAGCAAGTATCTTTATATATTTGTAGGCATCAGAGAAAAATCATTCAGGTAAGTACATTTTCAAAAATAAATTCTTTTTACTTTAAAAAGTGGGCACAGTGCAATTTCTGAGTTCTGCAATGTTATCGTCTGGAAGGAAGAACAAGTTCTGTAAACAGGTACAGTACTTAGACTTACAAAACCAATCTCCAGGAATTAAGTTGAGTGGTGGGCAAGGTCCAAGGCAGCACTAGCAGTACACCACTAGCGGCACGTGGGCGATCGGGTACAAAACAGCATCAGGTGCCCAATAGGTTTTAATGGAGATCGGTTACTGCAAACACGACTGCAGGCTCTGGCTAGGACGCCAGCCAGGCTGAACCAGAAAGAGGGCTCAGGTCTTGCAATGCTCAGGTACGGGGGACACCTTTGGTCCTCTTCTCCATGGTTGAGGGGCACTGGGTGCATAAGTGACCTTAGACGTTGGGTTTTTCTTACTGGAGCAGTTGCGGTCGAGGGGGCCTGTGTGCAGAGACTACAGACGTCGCCGGGGAGTCCAGGAGGGGTGAAACCATGATGGACAAGGGGTCTGGAGGGCAGGGGAACCTTGTTGGCACCGTTGCCCTACTTCAGCTTGGGCCGGAGGCGATGGGTGCAGTGGTTGCTTCAGGTGTTGGGGTTTTGGCTGCTCCGGAAGCCTTAGAGTCCTGTCTTTGGTGTTTTTTTCTGAACAGGTCCAATGTTCAGGGGAGGTCTTGAGTCTTTCTTGAAGGCAGGCCGTCTTCCCAGGGATTTGAAGGCGCCCAGCTGCAAGACAAGTCATCTTTGGCGCAGAGCAGGTGGAGAAAGGCAGACATGTCAGCTGTGCTGGGGGCCAAGTCAGGTGCTCTCCTCAGTCTTCTGGTTTTGCAAGTCTTTGTCTCCTTCGTAGGTCATCAGAATCTGCTTCACTCATGCCAGGGGCTCCTCTAAATACTGAATTTAAGGGTGTTAGGGGAGTGTAGAGTAGTAGCCAATGGGCTACTGACCCTTGGGGTCACTATGCCCCCTATATGACCACTTCCTGTGGGAAGTGGGCATAACCCTGTCCCAGAACTCCTAGGTATGTCCCAGAACTCCTAGGTATGGCATCACAAAGATGGCTACCTCTGAAAGTTCATGTTCACCTCGCAGTAGCCCACCTTAGGGGTGGTACTTGCCTGGAGGTGGCACGCCTACCTGACTAGCTAATTTTCCCACCTGTCCTAGTGCCAAGGAGGCTTTGGACAGGGGGGTGGCATCCTCTCCTGTGAGGGGAGCCAGAATAGCATTGCAAAGGCAGCGGCTTCTCTGAAGATTGCCAGCTCAAGGAGGCTAATCAGCAGGTCATCCTGTGGGAAGAGGTGTTACACCCCCTTCCCAGCTAGGCCTTTGTTCTGGGTCTACTGAGAGCAAAGGCCCTCACCCTAGGAGGTCAGAAGAGTGTTTCGGGTGGCAGGCTGGAAGTATTCAGTCAGCAAGCACACTCGAGGCAGGTAGGTTTTCAGGGGGCACCTCTAAGGTGCCCTGTGGGTGGATGTATTGATAAATTCAACACTGGCATCAGTGTGGGTTTACCAATACGAGCTGTTTGATACCAAACATTCCTATCTTCAGTGAAGCCATCTTTAAGCTGGGGAACTTGTTTTCACCAGTGTCCAGAACCTGTTTAAAAATGGCTTCTCTGGTCACTTGTAATGGTATTAATAGGACTGACCAGCACAGGGGCCTATCTGCTCATGCAGGTGTACCCTCACATATAATATATAAGCACCATGCTTTAGGGCTGTCAGGCCTGCTGTAGGGGTGACTTAAAAATATCATATGCAGTGGTAGGGGAAATGGCACACAGGGATGTGTGACATTTTGTGTTTTAACTTTTGTCTGCACCAAGACATGCAAAATGCAATGGCAGTTGCCTGTGCTTGGTAAGTGGTCCCTTATGGCGGCACAATTTGTGCTGCAGCCCTTAGGGACCCTCTTTACTACCTCAGGCCCTAGGTACCAGGGCATCATTTACTAGGGACTTACAGATGGTGCTAAAAGCTTTCCCAATTGGGGGAACAATGGCTCAGTTTTGGGAAAGAGCTCTGGCACTGAGGACCTGGTTAGCAGGGACCCAGTGCACTTTCAGTAAAAATCACATCATGTACCAGACAAAAAGTTGGGGTAACCATGTCAAAAGGGAGCACATTCCTACAGGCTTTTTAACTAGATGAATGGCTAAGGATACTCTTTTAGGGTTGTGATTCTTCCATTCAGGATGCCTCACACCTTTATCTTCCCGATGAGCAGTGACACATTGCATATAAGTGCTGGAAATACATGTGTGTTACTGCACGTTATGTGTATCAGTCACCTATGTCATCCACATTTGTTGTGTCCATTAATATGTCTTGCTGTCTCACAAAAGTCATCAAGTTAAAGAGGGAATGGGACACCTCTACCTATGGATCCAGTCTCTGTTCTGCAAGAGGGCTTTCACTGGGGAATACTGTGCTAGTTGGTGTAGCTTGATTAGATTCATAGACTGCATCTTGTTCTTTATACTTGTTGTACTCCTGCCTCATATTGTTTTTCCCCAAGCTCCAATTGACTTGTGCCCTGCCTCCATAGCTTAAACTATTCCAATTGGTTCTGCTTGCAGGGGCGAGGTGTGTGGGCATATGTTTGTGTGTTTGTTTGTGTTTACATATATAGCTTTGTGATATATGTGTGTGTCTGAAAAAATGTGTCTTTATAGATCTGTGTATGGTTTTGCATGGGTGTGCATCTTTGTGTAAGGTGTGAGTATGTTTGTGCGTATATCTGTTTAAAGTATGTGTATGGATGTATTATGTGCAAGATGTGTGTGAGTAAGAGGGCTGATGCATGCACAAAGCCTATGAAACTCCAACTTCCCCTGTAAAATATCTCCCTTTAAGAATATCGTAGTTAGTAAATCAAACTATCAAACATGTAGGGTACTCACCAGGAGATGGCTCACGTCTTGCACCCCTCACATTTACCTGCTAGGGACCTGATTTATATAAGCCTGGCTCAAGCCCCTCCCAGGCCCCCTGGGTAATAGACTCCCTCTGCAACCTTCCCACCTGTTGAGTGATTAACTGGAAACTCTTGAACATTTTTTTATTTCTTTGGTAAAGACAGAATGACACTTAAACCCTCGGGGCACATTCCAGACATTCCACTTCTGTCAAATGTAGGTGGTTAAAAGTTGCTTGGTTTCGACAGATCAGGCTCAGCAGGAACTGGTTGGGCAACAACCCTTTCACCCATAACTGCATAGTCTCTAATGCTGACTACTGTTGCAAGTTGTGCCAATTAATATGTGAATTGACTGATCTGCTCACCACAACTCAGGTGGTGGTGCAATACCCATTTGCTCAGTGAACACTAATGTGCCCTCATATTAGGCTAATACTTGTATGTATGCATGCATGTGCGTTTTAGTATTTCTAAAGCAGGAACCTAGCTGGCTAGCAACTGAGCACCGAAATAGTTGGAACTTTTAAGTTTGGAAGACACATAGATGTGAATTTAGAATTTGGCAGATGTGGGCCACTGGCTAAAATGCAGAGGATTTTTGTGCCACACTATTTAGAATAGGTAGATGTAAACAATCTAAATGGAGAGGCTGGGACATAAACTGGTTTTAGCTGGATGTGCTATACCAGGGGCGCTTACAAACATTTCCTCGGGGGAAGAAATGCACAGTCTGTGGTATCACCGGGGCCGCACAGTTGGGTGTGGGGGGGGCAACAGGATTTGGGGCAGGGCTAAGATGGGCGGGACATGGCATGGCATGGTGGACACATTTTTACCATGTGGAGCAAAACCATGCATCGCACTCACAAAGCACTTCTTTAAATAAACTGATCAAATAATTGAGAGAATTATGAATTTTGAAAAAAACTTGGATAGGTTTGAAATGTAACCATTCCAAAGGATGTTCAACTAATTCATAGAAAATGTGCACCTTGTGGTGTAAATCACACACATTAAGGTAAGAACGATAAGCTCCTGCAATTGAAAGTACATTCAACCGAACACTTTTTAAAATGTTTTTTATTCTGATGAAAGAGTAGCATTCAGATGAGGTAGTTAATGCATTCTGATCATTATGTATCACTTGCAATGTTGGAAAAGCATCAATTAAAATAATTTTCAAAGACAAAGATGGAAAGTAGCTGAGGTACAACTGGTTCCTTCATATCACACATGAATAGATTCAGCAAAGAAGACATGCAGTGTGTTCTCCAGTGTGCAAGAGCTGCAGTGCAAGTCTCCCATGGTTGATGCGGCACAAATAGTGTTACTCTGATTTGAAGGTTACTTAATGAATGTAGAACATTAAGTACAAAGGCACACAGGATGCAGAAAAAGTCCTTTCCAAGCACAGAGTTTACGAGCTAAATTTATACTTCATGTCTGCAATTTTTCAGAAAGTAAAAATCTCGAGGTGATCCAGATGTGCATCAGTCAGTTTGTTTCTTAGTTTATTTTAAAGAACGCCCATTGTGGAAAAAAAACACTTGCATACATATATGGAACCAAACATACATAGTATTTGCTGTGCCAAGGTAAAAAGAAGAGGGAATTTTTCAGAGGGCACCCTTTGCCCGAAATCTTCTGATTCCTTCCCCAAGAAAGAGGACTCGAGCACAAAGCTGTATTGTATGTCAAATAGTTCCATCTCAGCTTGTGCCATTTAAAAACCAAGAAGTTCAACATCTTAAGATTCCTTGCACTAACCAGCCACAGATTTTCTACAAGCCTGAAAAGTGGGGTGAGAACTCTAAACTGAGAAAATCGCTTCATAATGTCCCCAGAAATTTCCTTCAGATAAGCGCACAGATTGAGACTCAATAATATTTCTTGAGCTTTTTCAACCATCTAGGTTAAAGCCTGTACCTTCGGAAAGTGTGTGAGATCACCATGTTCCAGCTGCTCTCTAAACAGGTCAAGTTTACTTTTGAAGAATATATGGCACTCATCATTGAGGATGCAAGATTCTCCCTACCTTGAAGTGCCAGATTGAGAGTGTTGAAATGTGAGAAAATGTCGCACAGAAAATGGAGCTTGGCGAGCCATTCAAAGTCATACAATTCTGGGAAGGACTATGCTCGGCTGATTATAAACTGTTCAATTTCTGGAAGCAAAGTAATAAACCTTTCTAGAACTCTACCGCTGTTCAGCCGTCTTACTTCAGTATGCAACAACAGGTCCACATACGCATCACTGACACAATATCGACAACAGAAATGTCGACCTACAAAAATATTGTGACAAAAATATCGTTGTCAAAAATATCGACCTCTTATCTACATAATGGTAAGTACAAAAATATCGAAAAAATATTGTTGTTAAAAATATTGTTAAAAAAATAGTTTTTTTTAAATGTTTAAAAAATAATATAAAATAAATTAAATACAGATAATTAAAAAAAATACTTAGAATTATTTTAAAAAAATTAAAATTATAAATAATAAATATAATGTAAAAATAAATTAAACATGCATATGCAGTTGCATAAGTGTCCATGTGGTGGTGATGGGGCAGGAGCCAGCCTTTGTATGGGTTTGGGACAGGAGTCAGATGCTTGTGATCTGCTGTTGGAAAACATGGAGATCCCCTTAGGGGACATATGATTGTTAAATTCACTGAGGGAAAATATTGATCCTTAAAAAGCAAAAGACAGAATGTGAGATTAAATTGTGACAACATTTTGGAAAATCAATGTCACAGGGCAGGCATAGTAAAAGCAGAAACTCTAGATATACGATTAGACCATGATGAACTACATGCAACTTTGTTTATGCAATAACAACATTGCACATTCCTTAATTCGACACAAACACGTGGTGATTAGGAGCAGGGCTATCAATAGTGCAGCAGGTGCAGTGCACCGAGCCTGGGGCACAAGGTATCCACTTCAACCAAGTTATGGCTTTATTATACTATCTAATCAGTGAATAGGGGCTCATTTTCATTGCTTGCTGTGGGGCCAATGTCCCCTTGCCTTACCACTACAGCAGGTGTGGGGGGATATGTTTCCCTTTCATCTCACCCCAAATCAGTCGGAGATAATGCTCATGTTGCGTGTGATGACCCAGCTCATGTTTAATTTCTAATAAAACATCTATACTCAGGCAAGAATCATTTTTCAACCTTTTCTAGGATTGTGTCAAACAGTAGCATCACTTCACATCAATGGAAAGCAGCGCAGCTGTGCTGGAAACGAGAATCCTCTGAAGTAGTGTCCTGAAAATGTTTGACAGTGAAATATTTTCAGGGAGAATGGGGGTAAGAATCTTCCTTCCACAGCAGCTTGTGCCACACAAGCCTGTCTAGCAACCAGAGATGGTTTATTCTCACTTTGGGAAGTTACTTTTATCTGGGGAACGGTGCAGCGAGTGCACGTGGTTTCATGTGCCTAATGAATACACAAGGACAGGAGAAGGGGGCGAGGCCCGAAAGAAATGCACTGACCGTACAGCACCACACACCTCCGGGTGCCTCCCGTCTCCTGGCAAGGGAGTGAGGTCACTGAACAAGAAAGGGGAGAGGAGCGCAGGTGAGCTGGTGGGCCAATAATTTATTGAGCATACTCCTGTGATGTTTTTTTTTAAATTTACTGTGAGTGCGGCACTGAGGAATGAACAGCAGTAGAAATAATGGCTGTTGACTGTTCCTGTTGTTGTTTTCCACACGGAGGTCGCATGGAAAGTTCTGGCGGGACGCAAGTGGCCCGGGGGCTGTACTTTGAGTACCTACGTGCAACACTGAGGCGAAGCATAGTCAGTAATGTTAGGGTGATGTGAGTCTGAGATTTCCCAACAAGCAATTAGTTTATCCCAACTAAACAGGACGGTGAAGACTAGGGACAGTGGTAATGGAGAGGGTTAGGGGTATTAATTTTCAGTTCTTTGGAAAAGTAAGGCCATTCAGCATAAGGCCTCAGTGTGATAGTTGAACTATGTTCTTCACTTTAGACCATTTTCCCCCTCTCAGTAATGCAGGGCAGAGATGCCTAGGAGAGCAGACTAACATAAGCCCACATGTAATATCAGGAGGCCAGGCTTAGGATGGGCAGCAAGACTAAGTAAGCCTTTTAGTAGTCCAGGCCCAGCAGTAGACCACGCTTGGAGGAAGAGAGGAATCGGGAAGAGAAGGCCAGATGAAAGCTGCAAAATAGTAGAAAATGATCCAAAATACTAGACTCCTGTTTCAGCATAAGACTCCTAAAACTCCAGAAAGGGAAAGTGTGAAACTACATGTGACTTGCACACTGGTGTGACCCAAACAGCAAGAAATCAATGAAGCCTCTTTCTTTCTCACTTTTATTGGAAAATGTAGAAACTATATCATTGATTAATACACCATAACCATGGATGTATGTGCTGAAGGGCATTGCAATGCATTTTGTTATAATTGGTGTAATGTGGTTGTAGGGTGTAGGGTGATGCATACTAACGAATAACACTCAGACATTCAAGACGACATTGCAGGGATCACATCAATTGTTCGGATGTAGAAAAAAGTATTTATTACATTTTCATTGACTTTTATTTAAAAAAAAAAAAAAGTCCAGCTCAGATAAAGTGTTTATTTCCATTGAGACACTTTATTAGGGGTGAAAGAATCTATACATATAATTCCAACCACAACAAAATATGTAAAATATACAGTATTATACATATTCGTGCTAATGATTAAAAACAGATTTTATTTACAGATGCTTTCATAGTTTCTAATGTGATCCCTAAACATAAATCAACATGACAACCCATCTTAGGGGCCGATTCCGATTCAGGCCGGAAATCTCTCCGACCGAGCCGGACCCGGGGAGATTTCTGACCGAACCGGACTCTAGCAGTCCGACCGGACTTGTACGATGCGGCCGCATGCTGCCGGACTCGATTTGGTCGGACTCCCATTGAAGTCAATGGGAGCCGGTCATACGACGCGTACACGGGCTCTCATTGACTCAATGGGTACGTCGCGAACAAGGGCGCCCCCTACAGCGGGTACGCGTCGGTGCGACTCGCGCCGTACATGCATGTATAGGGGGGACCCATGGGTCCCCCCTGTGTGCGACTCGCGCGGCTAAGCGTGCAGGGGGGTCCGACACGGACCCCCGAAGTCCGGCTCCAACTGCTCTTTGGAGCCGGACGGCGCAAGTCGGTCGGACTGTTTGAGGCGCGCATCGTAATTGCTCGGTCGGGGGACGTCTCCATTGTGTGGTGCGAGTCGTGTCCGTACGAGTCGGTCAGAGCGGTTCGGACCCGGGAACGAGTCGGTCAGCGATTTCGCGTACGCTCGCATCGTACTTGCTCGCGCGGATGGGTGTTCGAATCGGTCGGAAACAAGGCGTCCGAATCGGATCCGGTAAAGCCGAATCCGATTCGGTGCCCTACCGGCCGAGATCGGAATCGGCCCCTTAATGTTGTAAATATTTCATAACCTATTCATTGTGAAATTTCCCCATTAATTCGTATTTCATATACACAGAGAAAAAGCAAATCAAACTTACCCATGTAAAGTAATATGCACCTAAATGTAATATTGAGCAACTTTAATTAAAGGTGAAAAGCTCCGCAAATTGTTTATTGCATTCATTCACATACTACGCTCAAAAACATAAGTGAGAATTATTCTACTACGGAATTTCCATACTTGGTTTATACAATAATTTTAGGCCAAATACCTTTCTCACATGTGAAAAGTGAGTCACACTAGTGATTTATATGATGAGTTATTTGGTTACACTAGCAATTTAAAAATTGGGTGAACTGAATCATGGGCCAGTGTTGTTGTCACAGTCCTTATACTGCCTGAAATAGTTAATAAATACAAATGGACCTGATCAGGTCAATGCCTGAAATTGTGAACTTAGGGGCCTATTACGATGGCGGTTGGAAAACCTCCCCGACCGCCATGGTAACGGGAAAAGACCACCGGCAAGGGCCGTGACATAACCGCCGGTCGCATTAGGATGTTCCTTGCTCGAAATCAGACCGCGGCGGTTGGATCGCGGGCCTTAACAGTGCGGCGGTTGCTGCTGCCCGCAGCACCGCAGCGATGTCCAAATGAGCATGTCCTGCATTTCCCCGCACTGCGTGGCAGGCACTGCACAGTGCCTGCCACCTGGTACAGGGACATGTAGGGGGGGACCATGGGTACCCCCCAGTGCACCCACACCCCCCACAAAACAAAGGGGGCCCGCAACGGGCCCCCGGAATACAATCACTGCATGCCTTTCCATGGCGGACTGACCGCCGACATCATAATCGTGCCGGTGGAGCCTGCCCTGCACCGCCACCATTATCCCGGTCCTTCTCCGTCTGCAGGGCAGGAGTGCGGATGGCAACTGGCGGAAAAGCGGCGGTCGGAATTTCCCACCGCCGCGGTCACCACCGCCATCCTAATCTGACCGGCGGTTTTCTGGCTTGCGATCGCAGCGGATGTCCGCCGCAGGTCCGGCGGTTACCACCGCCGGCCGGGCGGCGGTCATCCGACCGCCATCGTAATAGGCCCCTTAGCTCATTGAAACAGAAGCCTCAGCAAGATCATACTGTTACTCAATTGTGCAGCGTCTTCTGCACTGAGTACCTAGTGCCCTTTCTTATTACTCGTTCCAAAGGGAAGCCAAAGTCAATCTTTCGCCACAACTATTTTCGTGTTTCTGAAATAAAACAAAACACAAAATACAAGAATTCTCTGTATCATTTCAATTGTTCCAAACCAAAAATATTTTTCAAAGCAACATACATGCTGGAACTTCAAGTCTTCGTATTAAACTATCCAGGCGTGGCCGGTACATGTAAGAGGGGTGGTGCGGGATGGGGGTTGGGGGGAGTTGACATAAGACAGGATAGGGAAAATAAAATTAATAAATAAATAAAACCACTTACCTTGCCACTGCGATGCGGCGAGCACAAGTTGAGTGGTTTTATTTATTTATTTGTTCTACATTCCCTATCCCGTCTTTGTCACTTTCACCCCCACCCCACCGCCGCCGCCCCGCCTCACCGCGCTTACCTGCACATGCCACTACTGCACTTGATCAACTGTATAACCCGGACAAACTTTGCACAATAGCCAATATCATACATTGAATAACTAGCCATTGCATTCTCTAGGTTGTCTTATTGCATGGCCGCCATGTATTGAACTCACCTAAATATTCCTCACGCGGCTACCAGCAGTCCAAAACAGACTATACAATTAATCTTTGGTCTAGATAAATTCTATGCCACAAGTTTGCCTAAATCTTTAAATTGGCTTTGTGTAACAACGCAAGTTAATATGTTCCCAATGGTCATGCAATATCATCATATCCAAACTGTCTTATCTGTTCATTTGAAGACCTCATTTTAGCTGTTTAAATCTGCTTGTCGACTAGCTGTTTCATGAATTTAATGCAAAAGTAGTGCTCTGAAATATTTTTTTCCAGGTATAGGTTTCCAATAAAGAAACAAGCAAATAAAATAAATACAAATTTTTCTGAAGTTTTATATTGACATGAACAATGCCCTCAGGGATGTTGAATCACTCCACAATATCATTTACAACTCTTATGAGATGTAATAAACATTTTGAGTTTCACAGTTGCTCCGCAACAATAGATGGGTTACACATAGGGCTCGCTGTAAAATTGCCCCACCTTTCTGAAAATTATTTAATGCAGCAAAACCTTCAAAAGGCATAAGAACAAGTTTGTATTCTTCTAAGCAAGTCATTCAACAATCTTTAGGACCTGTTACCTGATTATCGAACATAGAATAATGGAATAGAAATATTGAGAACACAATATTGAACCCAAAACATTGAAAGGTAAGTGTGGATTTTCTATACCTAACTCCACATATATGTACCTTGACAACACATAGATCTATATTGTAAAATTGATACTCCGCTGTATGTACTTGCCTTTCAATATTTTGGTCACTGATATGTTGTCCACAATATTCTTGTATCACGATAGTCATATCCTCGATTATCGGACTGGCTTCTAGGAGTAACTTGATCACATCAAAATTGAGTTCAAAGGTTTCATGTATCATGACGTTTCTCGAGCAGGTGAGTTTTCAGGATCGTTTTAAAACCTTGAAAGATTTAACAATCGTAACAGAGACAGTTAAAAACCTACATAGTTTAGATGCATGGCTCAAGATAGGAAGAAAGGTAGAGAGGAAAGGAAGGTCTTTTCATGACTCATTGATCAACAGGCAACAGTTTACTTCGCTTCTTTCTATGCGAGACCCCTCGAAAATAATCAGTTTTCATGAAATCTATTTAGGATTATTAAGAGGTGTAAATCAATATATGTTTGAAAGGCATATTTATATAGAAGTGTTGATGGGTAACAGTGAATTATGGGGATGTTTTTCACTGAGGGGTTCTAAGTGACATCAAATAGACAACAGCAGCAAAGTTCGACTTGTCTATGATGACTCTCAAACCCCGAGGAAAGAAGCACCTCAGTCATTCAATTTTTACCCATCTATAATTTTAAATTTTCACTTTAACACCCCAAAGAGGGGCTGCTGTAGAAGGGGAGTCAAAGAGCATATCTACATGTCATAGAATTATAAAATACAATATTTATTAGAATTATAAAATACAATATTTATTACAAAATATAACACATAAACATTTTGGCAAAAGTGATTGAATTTGCAAAAGTGTCATAAAAACATTTTATCAATCAAATGTTATTTTATATGGCCAACACACAACACATGTTTCATGGAGTGTTGTCTTTTCTCCTTCCTCAAGGCTATAGTTCAGCTTTATATCTGCTTGGAATTGCAAGTCTGTTTCTCTCTGATAAACGCTCCTTTTTTGGGGTTTCCTACATATCATTTGATAGCAGGAATTGTATGGGGCATTTCTTCTCATTTTGGTCAGTTTTCTTTTTGATAATCTAATTTGCTGGCTAGTCACATTCACACTACCTCTATTTCCTTCAAAGCTGTTAACCAATCCACAAGCCCACATAAATCACAGCAAATTCAATATACTCCAGCAGGTGCCGAAAGCAGGAACATATTAGTTGTCCATCATTTTTGCTTTGGCAAGTCCAAAAACAGAAGCATTTCCTAGCCTATCAGGATTGAATACGCTACGTCTCACGTCCATCTGC
The DNA here is from genome assembly GCA_963921515.1 of Calotriton arnoldi. NCBI lineage: Eukaryota > Metazoa > Chordata > Amphibia > Caudata > Salamandridae > Calotriton > Calotriton arnoldi. Next base: position 135,904 of record CAWUFW010004217.1, read on the forward strand.
AACCTGGCAGGTCAGCTCTGGGGGAGCCATCCATAACATTGCCTCTCTTCTCTGTCCCAAATTAAAACAAGCATTTGCAATGCAATAGGTCTCGCATTTATTTAGAGTCATAGCTATTGGTGTTGTGATGGAAATGTTTTATACTTATGTGAGAGTGAGTGAGTGCAAAAGTGATAGAAAGTGAGAGAGAAATGGTATATAGAGATAGATTATTTGTGTATATAAGTGAGAGGTAGGGCGAAGAGAGAAATGAACGAGTGAAAGAGAGTTAGAGAAAGGTAGAGTTAGACAGTGTTTAGAGGTAGGATGTTAAAGTTGTAGAGATAATTGTATGGTAGAGTGAAGAGAGAAAAATACATTTGTGCTATTCCGCGTTTTAAATACATTTAAAGAAGAAGGCACGGAGGGAAAATTAGTAACAGGCACTCTACCATACTTATTTCACTGCTAGCTCTGCGGCCAGGCTGCAGCATGCCTGCACCAGACATCAGGGCAATGGTGTTTGTCTTCCATGTTGATGCCTGGGTGCGGGTCTAGTTGCTGAATGGAGGAAGGGGAGCTAAACAACCGGTATGAATTGTACGACCATAGACTCTAGCAATGAAATCCGTTATATTTATATGCATATTATAATTAAGCACAATTGAAGCAAAATGTAAAGTTTTGTGCCACTTTGTTTAACTGTTTCCAGCTGCAAACCTTAGGAGTGTAATGCTGGCTTAGCCAACTAATGCCACACCCATGTTACATTTTTGAATCTCACCAAACCCGACTCATCTCTACATCCATCTGATACAACTGTACTCTGCTCTCTTCAGGAAAGCTGTGAAAACGCTCTGTTCTTTGCCAAGGAGTTATTAGACTCCTATTGCATCTGCCCCTGATGTCTGAGGTCTCCTCCTAGATTGTGTGACATTCACACTTCTGTACCATTACATTTTGTGTATTGTGTGCACATGCAAGTTATGTGTTGCAACAAATTACTCCTGTTCTCTTAGGTAATAAGAACACACATTATACATTTCCCAAGAGCTAATTCAGTTTGTTATGTAAGCTATAGGAGCTATTTTTGTTAAAAAAATAAATGTTACAAAATAGAACTACATACTATCTGGCGGGTGTTAGTCTGCTTTTAAAATAGAAACAAAATCAAAGAAACATTCAAAAATACAAAGCCATTTTAAATAACCTGAATAATGTGTCTCATAAAAGAGCATGTACTCACTGAAATATGCAAAAGAGTGTGATTTTAAAACTCTGGATACATTTAGAATACAGTAGCGGCTTGTGGAGTGAGTTCTGCGGGGAAGGGGCAGGGTGGGGGGGTAGTAAACTCCGGCGTACGGCCGTGCTGAGTTAACTACATAAATAAAATAAAAAATAAAATAAAACGAATTACATTGCCAGCGGCGATGCGGCGCGCGCAATGTAATTTGTTTTATTTATTTAGTTATGTAGTTAACTCAGTACGGCCGTATGCCGGAGTTTACTACCCTGCCCCTCCCCGCCCCGCATCACTCCCTCCACGAGCCGCTACTGTTAGAATAGCAAGAACAGGAATCAGATGTCTCATCACGTGTTGCTTTGCCTTTAAAATAATTTTAACAGAAACACTCTCTGACCAATGAAAGGGCAGCCCTGCTGATGACATGGCATCCATCGGTTGCGAATTAGAGGGCGAGGCAATGTGATCTTTGACATATGGTTTTGTTTCTCTACCAACTAAGTGTGCGGGTTGACATTTTGAAGGAAAAAAAGACAAAGTGTGTGGCATTCGATTGATGGATGTTATGTCCTTTGTAGGAAGGTAGGATCCTTATGCATGGTTACCCCCACTTTTTGCCTGGTGCTTAGCTGTTTTTGACTAGTCTGACTGAGATACTGCTAATCAGGACCCCAGTCTATCTACTTTCTCCCTTAAATTGTTGTGGTAAGTACTTGGGTACATCCCAGATTGGATACTGGGGTACCCTTATCAGTCCCTAGTATATGGTACTAAGGTACCCAGGGCATAGGTACCCCAAAGGTCCCCCATGGCCTGAAGCATGCATTATGCCACCCATGGGATACCATTCAAAATGGAACTAAAGGCCTGCCATTGCAGCCTGGGTAAGCTGGTGCTAGCACCACTTACTACAGATATAGGTTTCCTATATCTGGGGTCACTGCACTTAAAACCTATCAGTCACCCCCTATAGCAGGCCTTATCAATCCTGAAGGCAGGGTGCTTGGTTCAAAGTGTGAGGGTGCCCCTGCATGAGCAGGACACCTACAGCCTACGGAGTCCATTCTCCCGGGTTGTAGGTGAAGCAGCCAAAGACTATATAAAGGGGCATCGCGTAATTACATGATGACCATCTCGAAACTGGCTGCAACGAATCCGATCATGTCTAGTATCAAACATGTTGGAATCATACCCCCACACCGTATGATTCCAAGCCCTGGAAGAACCCTCCGTTAGGCTCTCAGTGCTCTTGGAACCAGCCTTCTTGACCCGCACAGCACAAAATGGTTGCTGCTGAGCGGAGACATTGTTCTGCCCTCCTGCTGCTGAGCCAAGCTCGAGCAGGGGAAGGCAGAACAATAGGCATCCTGTCACAGGGAAGTGTGACCACCTCCCAGACAGGATTTAGTGTATTGAGGCAGGGTGGGTGCGCTTGCCAGCGCCACTCAGTCTGCATGAGGGGCACATTTGGTGTCCCGATGCATAGTCCAGTTCAATCCAGCTCTGGGAGCCATTGGCTCCTGCTCTGGCATGAAACTGGCCAAAGGACATGGGAGTAACCTCCCCCCTGTCCAGACCCTCCCCTGAATCATCCCAACCCTTTCCTTAGGTCACTTAAGGGCTTACCTGGGTGTAGGTCCCTAGATTCGTCGTGGGATAATATTCAGATCAGACACTACTTCTTCTACCGTCTGGGCACTCTGGACTTTGTCTGGGCTTGACTTCGTCACCTTTCCAGTCTGCTGCATCGTCTGTGCCAGTGCACCATACAGGAACCTTCCAAGGCCTGTGGGCATCAAAGACACCTGAAGGAATCTCCCTTGGAGTGAAAGAGTCACTCCCCTGCATTCGCAGGCACCGCAACTAAGTCGACTGGTCTTCTGATCCTGAGATCCTCCAGACTCCGTAAGGTTCTGCAACATAGGGTGGTGGTTTTCCACAGCTCCCGAGGCCTGCCCTCTCACCAAGTTTGAGGCCAGTATCCCTCGTGGGGGTTGCAATAATCGAACCCCTGTGCACCGCGTCAACATGCAGTTGCAAAGGATTGTTGGCTTCCTTCCAAGAAGATCTTCGGGCTCCAAGTAGCCCCAAACTCGATCACCTCCAGTGACCAGAATCTTCAGCCACACCACATTGTGTGCATCGTGGCCTGCATCTTTTGGTGAGCTACTTGAGGTCCTCTCGCGACTCCAGTGCCTCCGGCCTGTGGGTCCATTTGAAGGTCACCTTTGTTTCTTTTGGGCTCCCCTGAGTGCACAGGGTCTGCCCTGACTTCCCTGCTTGTGGCGAGTCCCCTGGACCTTGCTGCCCCAGACGTTGCTCCTTCTTCAGTTCCTGCATTGGTTGCATTTGCCAAGACTTGTTCGCGCTCCCGCCGGACACTGACCCCTCAGCACTCGACATCCTTCCTGGGACAGCTCAGCATCGCCTGGTCCTCACAGCTGCAGAGTCAAGGTCATAGTCACCCATCCTGCAACACCCGACATCGGAGGGCAGAGTTTATGTCACTCCTGAGTGACATAGACTGTGTCCCCTATGCTTGCAGGTACCACTGTTCTAGAATCTACCTTCGGATTCCACCGGACACTTTCTCCTTCTTCAACAGCGACACTTTCCTGAAGTCCACCATTGGGTTCGACAGCGGTTTCTGACACCACTTCACACGTATGCACCCGGCTTCCCTGGTGTAGGTAACGTGGCTACTAGGGTATCCACGGGTGGGGTGGCTCTCCAACCTTCTGTCTTCCACGGGGTTTCTTCAGGGTCCACTGGGAAGGGTCCTTAATGTTTAAAAATTCAACCATGACTTACACATAGAGTTGTACTGAGCACGCGGTCGTGTTCCCACACTGCACACGCTCTCTGTGGGGTCCCTATCTACTCACCTTGGGTGGTTCCTGGGTCCCCAGCACTTCTACGTCCTCTCGACCTTGTCTTTACCCTAGTTGTGGTTCTAATACCACTTTCTTAGTATATGGTTTGGTCCCCCCCTGGGGTCCACTGTGTATTATGTGCTATTTACTGTGTTTCTTTGCTAAAGTATTGTATGCATTTTGCAAATCTCCGGGTAGGAGATATTTCTATGTGTTAGAGAGTATTATATCTTAAATACATATTTTTATAAATACCTTGTGTGGTTCTTTTTCAATTAATCTATACTATAAGATTGCATTCTGGTCAAAACAAGCTGCTTTACACACCTTCTGGCCTAAGCCTGAAGGCTGTTCTCCACAGCTACCACTTAGAGAGCTTTCTAAGGTTGTCTAAGGCCTCTTAAATCACCATAAGGGTTATCTGGACTGGTGCAAGGTGTCCACTTACATAAGTGTACATCATATACCAGGCCAGCTTCTCACATCCGTCATCCATCTATCTTAGAAAACTCGCCTGATATGTTCCAGCTGTAAGCAGCAGAACACCTGCTCAAGATTTAAAATTTCACAACACTGAGTCCTGCATGCCAGGACTTTTTGGGCATTATTTAAAACAGGTTTTTATCAAATGGCACGAAAAAAAGCAGAAAATATGTGCACCAGCATTATACTGTTTATTTCTGTGCACATCACTTCCTACCAGTGGTCGAAGTACATTAAAAAAAAAGTATGGGAACTGTGATTCTGCATGCAAGGAGGCGGGGTGAGTGAGCATGTGGGCATGGTAAAAAACAAACTATTCTGTAACTTTATTTGGTCTTTCACCTTCCGGTAACTACATATAAAATAACATGCAGCTTACATGAAAATGAAATACAAGTTATGTTAATCAGTGGGAAATGCAATATCATACATTATGAAACCTCTATTAGTTAATGCACCCAAGCAAATCCTGGTTGGTTCAGTGGAGAATAGTGACTTGTGTATGTTCAGTGCTGCAAGGTCCCAGTCTGTGTGACAGAAAGCACTGTGAACAAGTAAGTCATTATTTTAAACTTGCATTATACACAGTATAGTATAGGCTGCAACAGAATGCGCAAAAAGGTTTACGATAAAGTATTTCCAAAATATAGATGTTTTGCAGGCTGTACGTAGTGCTTTGTGTTTTTATAACTGTCTTTTAAAAACGCACACTTCACAGCTTAGCTGGTAGCTCCATTTTAGTACCCCTCCAAAAGAATAAATGTGTGTCATCAGGAAGCAATCTTTTGGGTAACGGTCTTTTAAAAGCACACAGTTCACATCTTAGCTGGCAGCTCCATTACAATACCTCTCAAAAAGAATAAATGTGTGGCACCAGGAAGCTTCCAGTGATTCCATTCCAAGCGCCCTTTACATTTGCAGATTGACCCGTTGTGCAAACTTACCCTTCTTTCAGGCGAGCAGGCACCCTGGCAAGAAGGCTTGTTTAGCTGTTTGCTCCTCTCTTGGTTTCACAGCACAGAAGGCTCTGAATGACACTTCAGCTGAAGCATTTTAGCTGTCGGAATTAACCGCCCGGCATGGCTGTCTATTGACAAAAAGTAGGATAACTGTTTTATTAAAATTTAAAAAGTATGGTCACGTCGTGCTCCTCAGATCCCCCCCCCACCCCCACTTCGACCACTGCTTCCTACACAGTTATTTGTTGAGAAGCCACACTCGCATATGATGGATATTAGAAGTGCAGGCATTCTGAAAACAATGTAAGACATATTAGGGTGGGGTGCTTTTTTCAGTTTTTATGCCTCTTGGTTTTAAGACGGGCAATGGGCAGTTAAAAACATGCTGGTAGGGCATGAATACATTCCACGAATAACCCCGTCTCTCCCACTTGGAAGCCTGGAAAGTCAAAGCAGGCCATGTGTCTTTACAACCTCACCAGTTACTGAAGAAAAAACTTCCACAAACTCTTTGCAAAAATTGACTGACCATTAATTGTTAAAAAAACATGTTATGAACTTACGTTTTTGAAGTTCAAAAAAGCACTTATTTCCCATAGACCTGTATCCTCTTTAGCAGCACCCCTGAGATGCACAAAGCGTGAATGCTTATGTGTGGAAGGATTGTCTGAAAAGAAGGCGTGCCCTGAAAGCTTCAACACAGATGTGAGGAACTCACCTCAGGCAAATGTTTGTGATGCACCTGAATTACGGGAAAGCGCTAACCTAGCTGAAAGAGAAAGAATGCACATTGTTCAGTGCCCCTGTTTATATAAAGAAGTCTGCTCTTTTTGTTGCACTGTATAACTAATTTTACATTACGTCTCACCTTGCCACTTCTTTAGGAGCGGCGAGAGCGCAATGGGAACTGCCGGCAATAACCAGGTTGCCCTAGCATTTCAGTTCCTTGGATGTTCATACATAAGGACTGCGTGCACGTCGCTGCTCGTTCCCGTGGCAATACTCCAGGGGAGTTAACTTTTGAAAAAAGGTGGGACGTACACCAACCATTAGCCATTTGGAGGCTATGATTTTTAAATGACACAGAAATAAGCCAATCCAAAGCGTGGGAGGAGTCAGACCCCCCCCCCCCCAAAGTACATACAACAGATGGCCTGACAGTGCAAGCACTGTCTAGGCTCGACCTTAAAACTACACTCTGTTAGGACTTTTAGGACCTGTTAGGATCTTTGAGGGCTACCCAAAGGGGTACTCCTTTTAACATGAGCAACTACCATTGCCATACCCAATCTCTAACACCAATGTTTCATGGCTGCTGACTCTAGTAGTGGGGTGCAGGCCTTTAAACTGAACCTCACTGTGTGAATTGGCTACTGGTTCTTCCTGGTAAATACATTTAGTGAGGCATAACCAAGTGTTGGATACCCCACCTCCCCATGTTTATGAAGCTCCTAAGAGTGTTGGGTACTTTGTTAAGCTCCACTGCCAAAGCACTCCACAATCAGGCCACCAGAGGTTTAAAAGGCTTTCATTGGTACTAGAAGCATATAACCATGGCGCTCGCAGCCAGGCAGCACCTCCTCAAGTGGACCCCAGACAATTCCCACAAACATTTGATTAGATCTAAAACGCTTCTATAGTCTCTTGCATGGCGATCAAACATGCTCCATAATGTTAGTAGAAGGCAGACATTTCTGTGTCCCCTTTTCCACCATGTTTCCCCTGCTCTGCTGAGTGCCCTGGCCTTTAGAACAGACTGCAAAGCCAAGTGCACTGTCTTCTTTCAATACACATTCCAGTAATGGTCTTTTGTATTCTGGGTGAAATTTCAAAGTATTTCTAAATGATCGAGGTGTGATCCAAGAAAAATCAACTCCAAGACCTCTACTTTGGCTGGATGGCCGGGGCAAATGGCACATACCTCAGAGAGGAACCCGCCCATTTTCTGTGCTTTGTGCTGTGACCAAGTCGACATGAAATACACAAAAGCCAAGGTGATAGATTGACCTCCAAAACGATTGCAATGGGCATGTGGTTTTCTGAAACAGAGATACACTCTGCAAGGATTGGTTCTCCCAAATATTTTGGAGCCAGCTCTCAATTTAATGGAAATCCAAAGATTGGACATAGGGGAGCAAATATCTGTTTCATGTGACAGAACTGCCTCTCTTGCTTGTCGGAGCACTAATGAACAAATAGTGCACAGCCCGTGGTGTGAAGGAGTCATATTCTGACAGCATGAGTGTCACAGAACCCACAATACAGGAATGTCCAAGTCATTCATTCACCTATGCCCTTCCATCTTGGTTGGACCGCAGCACATACTAGAGTGGTGGTACCATAGCCAGAACACCCACGCCACAAATAAATCCGCGACTGCACTCTGTATCAACTCTCATTCAAAATAAATTTAATAAATTGGTGAGAAAAAAGAAATTCTCTTTACTTTTTGAGCAAAAATCAAATGCAATAACAGCAATAACAGCAACAAATTCCCATCCCGAAATTACTGTTTTGGAGTCATCACTGTTTGTAATACATAAAGTAACATCGAAAACCTCACATTTTTGATTGACAGATCCTGGGTTTGTGAGCCGGTCAAGAATTGTCTGATCAGATATTTTGACTACGTCTTAGAGTTTTTTTTAACTATCATCCCTGTTGTACAGCAGCTGCTTTGCAACATGTCTGAAAGATATTTTGAAAAAAGTGCTATGATGCATCATGCTCCGTTTCACAGCATCTTTTTTTAAACTCTCAGCCATGTTGCACAACAGCTACTGTACAACATGGCTAAAAGTAAAAAAAAAAAAAAAAAGCACTATGACGTGACCAGCATTGAACGCGGCTTCGCTCTTTTATTTGATTTAGTTTCAGCCATGTTGTGCTGGGTAACATGGCTAAAAACAAGCATTTGCAATGCAATAGGTCTCGCATTTGTCAGAGTTGGAGCTATTTGCATTGTAAATGGCAATGTTTTTTATTAATGTTTCTTTTTTTCGCAGTGGAGTGATTATTTAAAGAAAAACAACATGTGTTACTGATGGAGTGGAGCCATCATAAGACAGGCAGGTATCTCATGTGTAACCCTGTTTGAAACTCCCCATCAGGGATACTATACCCTCTATTGGGTTTAAGATCCGTACCATATTCAAGACAGATCCTCCTCATGCTCCCAGAATGCAAATTCACAATCATGCTGAATCCGGAGTTTTAAAGTAAGTCCCATAGCAACTGAGCAGCACTGGCCTTGTTTAGCTTTATTGTGCTACACTGCTACAGCACCCAAAATGGCCTGTATCAAGGGGCACGCTACTACAAAGTACTGTTCTGTCTGTAACCACACTACATATTTTTAGCACTGTGGTGCAGTATTATTTTTGCTGTTATTTAAAAATGCATCATGAAGTGTTTAATTTGTGCCGGTGTTTGCCGATGCTCGGCTCCGGCACTTATTTGTAAACACCGACAGGACATGGTGTCACTGTGTGTGTGTTTTTAGCAGAGTCCGTTAGTGAGGCATTTGGTTATTTAATATACCTTAAAAATATAAAACTGAAACTTAAACCACACGTCTACTTCAAGGTGACAAGTGAGTGGCGAATTTTGTCATAGGACTCTTTCCCCAATAAATAAATGTCAGTTCTTTTCAGGATGCTTCACTGAGTTTTTGAAAATGTGCGGACTTGTGCACAATTTTGCTTTGGCAAAATGCACAAATTCCACTTTTACGCATCTTGTATGTTGAGCAGAACATCCCAATATCCATATGTACAGGGCTTTAAGTGGGATGAAAAAACTGGGGAGGGGGGCTCTCAAAGAGGTGTGGCCGATGTAATTAAAGGTATGGCTTAAAAACATGCACCCTAAAAATCTGTGCTGAGCATAATGTGCCGCCCACCTGGTATTTTGCTGCTTCTGTCATTGCATCAAGATATATAATACAAAATGTAACATTACGCCTTCAACAAGTCAGGGCTATTGGCTTTGCCAATGGTTGTTAGTTGCATAAGATAAATAAGCAACAATTATGGCTTCATTGTGTATAATATTAAAAATGCCTCAGTTTTGAAATGTTGAGACTGTGAAAGAACGAGTCTTTTCAAGTTCAAAGGCAGTGAAGGGTGGTACTGCAGCAGAGGTAAGATTTTTTTTCACCCTGATGGTGAGGGCAAACATGGAGAGCCAGATAGGAACCCGTCTCAGCACCTGCTCTTTAGGACTGCCTGTGCTGAGCACTGAAAAGACCCGGCCCACTTAAAGTTCTGCATATGTAAACGCATACGGGCAATTTAATTGGATAGGAACAGGTGTGTGTACCTCACTCCCTCAGGAGCTAATAAACAGAAACCACTGATACAAAAAAACTGAGCTAATTCATTTAATTCCCCGTTTGGTGCGTGAGTATCAGGGAACGGAGAAAACTGATTTTTCTACAAGAAAGGCCAACACATATATCAAACTAATTTCACATTTTTGTTGAGTGTAAATAATAAATAGAGAAAGAGTGCAGGCTAGCACACACTTAAATTCACATTTTCCCCTTCATGCGAGTCTCATGAAACCAAGAGGTTCACTACAGAAACTTTCCACTGGCACAAAAAACAAGAACATTTAATTGATACAATTCAGTCAAACTGCGTGTGAAATAGATAATGCTGAAAGTGGTATTTACCCAGCCAGGCCAAAAGAAGAGGTAACAGATTTTTTTTGATTTTTTTCGTTTTAGACAATTTGATTTTGCACTTTTTTTATTTCCGAAGAAGCAAAAATAGTGCAAACTGCGCTGCTTTTCGGTTTGATTGTTTATGGATAAAATCCAAACCACTGAATCTTTGCACTAGGCAGAAGCGTGCAAATTAATTTGCTCCATTCTTTGCCCTTGTGGGATAGCAAACTCGGAAATGGTATTTGCTCAACCAAGGCAAAAAAATATATAGAAAAACTTACTATGAAGCTATTTTGCTTCAAATAATAATAATACGCTGAGAAGTTGTATACAGCTTTTCAATCGTTACAGCTGAGACTAAGCTCGAACAGCAGCTTTTCTCCCATTCTAAGTATCAACAATGGTGCAAATTAAATATGATTTTTTAAAAGGACCCGTATGGTCTACAAATTGCTTTGTATCTTTTTTATTGTAAGTGTACATTGATTTATAATCAATAAATATAACATACGTTTCATAGGAAATGTTGACTGCTTCTTTCACTTGTCTATATCGAGTTCACCAAAAGTGTTCAGCAGATAGGCGAATGTAAACTGTGCATTAAAGGAGTAGCAATATGCATGTTTTAAGGGAAGGCTTTATTTGGCATTCTTGAGTGATTGCAAGTTTATTTATTGGTTTCAGAGTCTCTGTTTCTCTTGACCCCCTGCTTTCTTTATTGAGTGTCTGGGCATCTGTGGTTCCTTTGAATACAACCCGCCCCCCCTCACAGACCTTCCTCATTCCGTGGAAAGCTGGGCTCAAAATGTGACACGTGGTTTCTGTGCCTTCTGTCCTTGTGAACATGTAAACTAATTACGCCCTACAGGGAAAGTACATTTAGTAGCATTTTCGGTAAGTGTTTCTCTGAGGGCGCTGCTGAAAGCAAAACCAAAAAAAGCTTTCTTCTTCTTGCGTTTGGATTTTTCAGGTAAAGCTGCTTTGGGGAGCACATTTAAAAGTTATCAGATAAAAACCGGGGCTAAGCGATTTTCACACACATTTTATTTATGCCATCCACTGATGCAAAGGGGAAATGCATTTAGCGCCGAGTGGCAGTAGATGAGAAGACTTGTCAGGTAATGCGAGGAATCACAGGAAATGCAATTAAAGTATTTCCACTGGCCGGTGCATTAGGACAAAGCAATGAACGGAAGGGAAATCCTCGTTATGCGAGGGCTGAATTCAAAGCATTTTGTACTTCATAAAATTAAACAATGAGGCGCAGAATCACAAGACCGCAAATGCATGTCGGACATGGGGTAGAGGAAGACGGAGCAGACAGGAAAGCAAAGAAAACATAACAAGCGAAGACAGGCAGTGTCTGACATTTGACCCCAGTCTTGGAATTTACAGCAAATTTGAGGAGATAAGAACAGGACCAAGAGTGTCAATTGCTTTTCAAGAACAAGCGGCCGCACAGGACGAGGGAGAGGAGGGGGGCCACGCCCCCCAACCAGATGGCACACTGCAGGCAATTAAGTGCGAGCGGAGCGAAACTGTAGTTAGGCGCCGCTGCCTCGGGACTACACGGAAGTTACCATAGGGCCAACAGCCAACAGAAATCAAGAAAACAACAGCAATGCCAGACTGAAACCAATCGCGAGGGGCAGGAGAAATTACACGGAGTTGAAGCCAATATACAGATTACTTTAAGTCTCGCTGAGACAGCGCATGCAGCGCATGCGCTGCCAAGGCGAGACCTAATAACTGACAAAGGCAATAGATCTTGCATAGGTGAGACTTATTGGCTTTGCCAATGATTTGTTTTAATATTCTTGCAGTTCTTCCTGTCAGATGGTTGACACCAGTTATTTAAGTTTAAGTGTAAGATTTAAGAACGCTCTTCCAGCAAACTTGTCTCCAGCACCACACCAAGACAGCTATGGCTTTACTGAGAACAGCATCTGGGGGATCACTGACCGCTTCCGGTTTCCGGTTGTACAGTGTTCGACACTCGTTGAATTGACAGTGAACTCTAATATGATTGGAACAGAACAGGGGATAAGAGACACAAAGGGCATTATGACCCATGCTCTGCTTCAGCAACGTTTATTTGCAGATCTTTTATTGCAAGCAGTGTTCATTAGCATTGAGTGTAGGGCTGGGCAGAATTAGCGTAGCGCCACTACGCAGAATTTTGGAAAAAATGTGTGGAAAACGAGCGCACGTCCTGAGGGTCCGTGTGCCCGGGACAGGGGTCCCTCGTGCCTGGGCAGGCTCCCTGATCTCCCCGGCCTGGCTGGGTTGAGAAGCAGGGACCGGCCCCGGGGCCTGGGTTTCAGTCAGGGCCTGGGGTTTGGGAGCCCCCGTCCTGCGGCCTGCCAAGTGTCCATCTGCCCGGGACAAGGGTCCCTGGTGCAGAGCCCCGGAGACCTGCAAGGGCAGGCGGGAGCCCTACAGCTATGGCTCGGCTCGGGGCAGGCAGATGGGAGTCCTTTCGGTCCCGGCCATCTGGTCGCACCAATCCCCTCGGCCATCTGGTCGCACGCAATGCTTTCCAATGAAGCGACCAGATGGCCGGGCCGCCCTGGAAGTCCCGATGGGGGCTCAATCGCCTCCCCGATCCCAGCCAGGGCTCCAGGAGGTCGGGCACGTCCGGCCTAGGGTCCCCCGAGTCTCTCGGTGCGCACGGGTTCCCAGAAAGAGGGGTAGCCTTCCTCCAGATTACTAGAAGCAGGGTATGCCGGGACACCCCTCCCGGGCTGGCGGTTCTCAGCCGGAGACCAGATGGGCTGGGCCCGGACGACACCTCCCCTCCGTCCGGGGGCTCCCTCCTCCGGCCCACGGCGTGGCAAAGTGCCCGGTACGGGCTCCATGGGTCCCGGGCAGTCCTCCCCTGGGCGTCTGGGCCCCAGGAGCGCCTGCGGGCCTCCCCATGCCTGAGGCCCAGCTTGGGGTCTCTGAGCCCCCCTGAGCCCTGCAGCCCCGGAGCCCTGCAGCCCCAGAGCCCTGCAGCCCCCGAGCCCTGCAAGGGCAGGCGGGAGCTCTCCCGCGAAGGCTTGGGGCAGGCAGATTGGCATTATTTCGGTCCCGGCCATCTGGTCGCACCAATCCCCTCGGCCATCTGATCGCACGCAATGCTTTCCAATGGGGCGACCAGATGGCCGGGCCGGCCTGGAAGTCCCGATGAGGGCTCATTCGCCTCCCCGATCCCAGCCAGGGCTCCAGGAGGTCAGGGGCCTCCGCGCCTAGGGTCCCCTGAGTCTGGCGGTGCGCACAGGTTCCCAGAAAGAGGGGTAGCCTTCCTCCGGATTACTAGGGGCAGGGTATGCCGGAACACCCCTCCTGGGCTGGTGGTTCTTTGCCGGGGACCAGATGGGCTATGCCCGGACAACACCTCCCCTCCGTCCGGAGGGCTCCCTCCTCCGGCCCACGGCATGGCAAAGTGCCCGGGACGGGCTCCATGGGTCCCGGGCAGTCCTACCCCGGGCGTCCGGGCCCGAGAGCTCTGGTGGTCCTCCCCATGCCTGAGGCCCAGCCGGGTGTCCCCGAGCCCTCCTGGACGCGGAGCCCCAGAGCCCTGCGTGGGCAGGTGGGAGCCCTACCGCGAAGGCTCAGGGCGGGCAGATGGGAGTCCTTTCGGTCCCGTATGCCCGGACAACACGTCCCCTCCGTCCGGGGGGGGCTCCCTCCTCCGGCCCGCGGCGTGGCAAAGAGCCCGGGACGGGCTCCATGGGTCCCGGGCAGTCCTCCGCAGGGTGTCCGGGCCCGAGAGCTCCGGTGGTCCTCCCCGTGCCTGAGGCCCAGCCGGGGTCCCCGAGTCCCCCGGGAAGCGAAGCCCCCGAGCCCTGCGTGGGCAGGCAGGAGCCCCACCGCGAAGGCTTGGGCGGGCAGATGGGCGTCCTTTCGGTCCCGGCCATCTGGTCGCACCTTTCCCCTCTGCCATCTGGTCGCACGCAATGCTTTCCAAAGTGGCGACCAGATGGCCGGGCTGCCCTGAAAGTCCCGATGAGGGCTCATTTGCCTCCCCGATCCCAGCCGGGGCTCCAGGAGGTCGGGTGCGTCCGGGCCTAGGGTCCCCTGAGTCTCTCGGTGCGCACGGGTTCCCAGAAAGAGGGGTGGCTTTCCTCCGGATTAGTAGGGGCAGGGTATGCCGGAACACCACCCCCTGGGCTGGCGGTTCTTTGCCAGGGACCAGATGGGCTATGCCTGGGCGCCACCTCCCAGGCGTCTGGGGCTCCCTCCTCCGGCGGCCTGCGGCGTGGCAAAGTGCCCGGGACGGGCTCCATGGGTCCCGGGCAGTCCTCCCCCCGGCGTGCGGGCCCCGAGAGCTCCTGCAGGCCTTCCCGTGCCTGAGGCCCAGCCGGGGTCTCCGAGCCCTGCTAGGGCAGGCAGGAGCCCTACCGGGAAGGCTCGGCTCGGGGCAGGCAGATGGGAGTCCTTTCGGTCCCGGCCATCTGGTCGCACCTTTCCCCTCGGCCATCTGGTCACACGCAATGCTTTCCAATGGGGCGACCAGATGGCCGGGCCGCCCTGGAAGTCCCGATGGGGGCCCATTCGCCTCCCCGATCCCAGCCAGGGCTCCAGGAGGTCGGGCGCCTCCGCGCCCTGGGGCCCCTCCATCACTCGGTGCGCACGGGTTCCCAGAAAGAGGGGTGGCTTTCCTCCGGATTACTAAGGGCAGGGTATGCCGGAACACCCCTCCCGGGCTGGCAGTTCTCTGCCGGGGACCAGATGGGCTATGCCCGGGCAACACCTCCCAGGTGTCCGGGGCTCCCTCCTCCGGCCCGCGGCGTGGCAAAGTGCCCGGGACGGGCTCCATGGGTCCCGGGCAGTCCTACCCCGGGCGTCCGGGCCCGAGAGCTCCGGTGGTCCTCCCCGTGCCTGAGGCCCAGCCGGGGTCTCCGAGCCCCTGGGAAGCGGAGCCCCCAAGCCCTGCGTGGGCAGGCGGGAGCCCTACCACGAAGGCTCGGGGCAGGCAGATGGGAGTCCTTTCGGTCCCGGCCATCTGGGCGCACCTTTCCCCTCTGCCATCTGGTCGCACGCAATGCTTTCCAATGGGGCGACCAGATGGCCGGGCCGCCCTGGAAGTCCCGATGAGGGCTCATTTGCCTCACCAATCCCAGTAAGGGCTCCAGGAGGTCGGGCACGTCCGCGCATAGGGTCCCCTCAGTCTTGCGGTGCGCACGGGTTACCAGAAAGGGGGGTAGCCTTCCTCCGGATTACTAGGGACAAGATACTCTGGGACCCCTCTCAGCCTAGCGGTCCTCAGCCGGCAGTTGGACGGGCCAGGATGCCGCCCCAGCCCTGGGTCCGTCCCTGGGCCTGCCGCGCGGCAGGCTGCCCTGGATGGGGTCCGGCGGGCCCGGGGAGCCTCTCCCTGCTGGGCTGGGTCCAAGGGCCCCGGGGAGGGCAGCCTCCCCACCCCAGGCTCCGTCCTTGGTCCTGCCGCGTGGCAGGGTACCCGAACGAGGTCCCGCAGGCCCGGGGAGGCTTCCCCTTCGCCTCTGGGGGCGGGAGCCCCTCCGGGCCCCGGCTCTGGTGTTCCAGCCCTGGGCCCCGTCCCCCAGCCTGCTGCCCTGCCACAGGCCCGGGACGGGGTTCCATCGTGCCCGGGGAGCCTCCCCTTGGTCAGCTGGGTTCTGGGGCTCCCTGCGGCCCCGGGGAGGGTGGCCTCCCCACCCCGGGCTCCGTCCTCAGACCCGCCACGTGGCAGGGTGCCTGGGATGGTGTCCGGCGGGCCTGGGAGCCCCAGCTGGGTCCAGGGGCCCCGCCGGGCCCCAGGTCGGGTGCTCCAGCCCTGGGCCCCGTCCCCCGGCCTGCCGCTCTGCCAAAGGCCTGGGACGTGGTTCCATTGTGCCTGGGGAGCCTCCCCTTGCTTGGCTGGGTTCGGGAGCTCCAGTCGGGGCCCCTGAGGGCCCCGGGGAGGGTGGCCTCCCCACCCTGGGCTCCGTCCTTGGTCCCAGGGGAGGGTGGCCTCCCCACCCCGGGCTCCGTCCTCGGTCCTGCCGCGTGGCAGGGTGCCCGGGATGGGGTCCGGAGGGCCCGGGTAGGAGTCCCCTGTGCCTCTGGGCCTGGGAGCCCCTGCTGTGTCCAGGGGCCCCGTCGGGCCTCGGGTCGGGTGCTCCGGCCCTGGGCCCTGTCCCCAGGCCTGCTGCTCCACCAAGGGCCCAGGACAGGGGTCCGTCGGTCCCGTGCAGGCCTCTCCTGCTTGTCAAGGTGTCCGCGGTCCCCGGGTCGGAGGGCCCGTCGGGTCCCCCTCACAGCCTTCATGGCTGGGGCCCTGGGCCTCTGGTCCCCCATGCCCCGGCGCCCGCTCACTCTTTCGTTGGGGCACAGAGCGACCAGATGGCTTCCCTTTTGTGCCCGGCCATCTGGTCGCACCTTTCCCCTCGGCCATCTGGTCGCACCTATCCCCTCGGCCATCTGGTCGCACGCAATGCTTTCCTATGGGGTGACCAGATGGCCGGGCTTCCCTGGAAGTCCCGATGAGGGCTCATTTGCTTCCCCGATCCCAGCGAGGGCTCCAGGAGGTTGTGTACTTTTGCGCCTTGGGTCCCCTCTGTCACCTCGTGTGCACGGATTACAAGAAAGGGGGGTAATTTTCCTCCGGATTACTAGGGAGAGGGTCAATCAGACCTCTGTGAGGTCTGGCGATGCTGAGACGGGGGAAGGCAGCACCTGGGCCCGCCCGCCGGGGCCCCCAGGGGCCCGGGTACGCACCTGCCTCTCAGCCCCTTCCCGATGGTCCTTTTTCTCAGAGTTTGCTCAGTCAGACCTCCGTGAGGTCCGGTGATGCTGAGACGGGGGGAGGCAGCACCCGGGCCCGCCCGCCGTGGCCCCCAGGGGCCCGGGTACGCACCTCCCTCTCAGCCCCTTCCCGGTGGTCCTTTTTCTCCATGTTTGCTTGCCCTGGGAGCAGGCAGGGATGCTAAGCCAGCATACCCCCTGCGCAGGGTGGCCTGCCAAGGGGATGCCCCAGCCGTACTCTGATCGATTGGGCACTCTTGGTCCGTTTAGGGATGGACTGCTTGGCCAGCCTCAGCTGTTGTTTCAAGCAAAGCGCTTACACCCCGTATGGACCGTCTGATTCGAGGGCCTGCCGCGTGGTGGGAGGCCCTTCACCCTACCCAGCAGAGAGAAGGCCGAGTGGCCCCGGCAGCTTGTGCCCCCCAGTGGTCTGACCCGCCGGAAGGGGTCGGGTGGCGCCAGGCCCTTGGATGCTGCTGCCCAGCAGGTCTGAAGGCCCGCGCGCCACGCCGTCACCCCTCTCTGCCCAGCACATTTCCACAGCAGCTCGGAACGACCGTTCCGAGGGGTGCCGCCGCCACCAGGCTCCGGCCCCCCTGCGTCTCGCTCAGGCTGCGCCTCGGCCTGCCTCTCCCTCCCGGGGCAGACGGCTGGGCCTGCCGGTGCCCATGCGACCGCACCTCTCCACACCCCTCCAGTGAGCCCTCCCACCCAGGCGGGTGGGCTCCTTCCCCTGGCAGGCTCCCGAGAGATGGAGGGGTGCGCGAAGGTTGCCAGTCGGGGAGATGGGCACGCGGCCCCACCCCGTCAGCAGGTGCGGCTACCTGGTTGATACTGCCAGTAGCATATGCTTGTCTCAAAGATTAAGCCATGCACGTGTAAGTACACACGGCCGGTACAGTGAAACTGCGAATGGCTCATTAAATCAGTTATGGTTCCTTTGATCGCTCCATCTGTTACTTGGATAACTGTGGTAATTCTAGAGCCCGGCCCTGCCCTGGCGCGCCCTGGCCGGCGGAGCGGTCCGTGGCCGCATGGGGTGCTCGGGTGAGGACCGGGCCTTCGGGGGGCCTCTTCCACCGGGGAGGACCCGACCGACATGCAAGGGACCGGGGACAGGGGGCGGCCCCTGTCCCTCTCTGGGAGGGTCACAGATGTAGGCCCTCCCAAGATGGAACCCAAGCTCACCCGGCATGACCCCCGCGGTGGGGGGAACCGAATGGCAGTGCATCATCAGGCTGGTAAACACCCCCCCTCGAAAGGCCCTGCAGCCAGCTGGGCTCTCTGGCGCCCACTGTCCCGGCTCCACCGGGATCCGGGCGACCGAAGAGTGGCCCTTCTTGTGAGGCAGGGTGGGCCTGGAAGAGAAGGGGCCGAGGGCCTGCGAGGGGACCCCGGCTCCTCTCGGTGGTAGGTGTGCGGGATGGGGAGCTGCCTGGCTCTTCCCTTCTGGCGCCTCCGACCCGGGCAAGGGTGGGCTGAAAAAAAGCCAGCCCGCCGGCATGGCTCGGGGCTTCCCGGCGACGGATGGCTGACGTGCAGGTGGAGCGACCCTCCCTCGTTGCCAGGTACCCGGTTTGACCTGGTCCCGTGCGTCCAGGCTGAGGGGTTTAAAGACTCGTGTGGTCCCTCCCGGTTACTCCGGGAGGGACCGGTGGCTGCGGGGCTGCCTGCTCCCGTCGCTCCGGGAGCCCCCTCCCTCGCCTGCAGGTGGGTGGGGGGGGACTCCCGGGCCGAGCGCCTGGTAATGTTTTTTTTCTCCCAACGGTGCAGTCTGACTCCCAGAGGGGAAGCGTTGAACGGGGCGCCCGGGCCATCTCGCCGCGCGGGCGGTGGACGGATGGTGTCGCCTTCCTCCCGCCTCTCCTGCACCCGCAGGTGGGTGAACATTTTCGAAAAGTTGCCTGTGACTCTTGGCGGCTCGCGCGTCGACGAAGAACGCAGCTAGCTGCGAGAATTAGTGTGAATTGCAGGACACATTGATCATCGACACTTCGAACGCACCTTGCGGCCCCGGGTTCCTCCCGGGGCTACGCCTGTCTGAGGGTCGCTTGATCGTCAATCGCCCCGGGGCTTCCCCGGGACACGGCTGGGGCCGTCGCAGGGTTTGCTCCGCTTCCCTTCATCCCCCCACAAGGTCAGATCGCCCGTGGCAG